>BGPR01048466.1:0-11544 GCA_013235015.1 Araneus ventricosus
AAAAAATAAATGCTTTAAATAAAAAAGAAAACGATATTTACAAACAAATTTTAAATGCTTTAAATAAAAAGAAAACGATATTTACAATCAAATATTAAATGCTGCGTGAGCTATAATTCAGCCACTACATTACTCCCCCACCAGTAACTATGTTACGTTACGAAGAAGGGAAATATGAGTAGTGTGCCCAACATAAACAATTATTTAACATTGATAAAGTTCAAAAATAGTTAACTACAAATAGTACTGAAAATCTTCGAAGGTAAAAATGTCTTAAAGTCACTCCTTGAATCGGACGGGTAAACGAATAGTTCTACCTGTGCGAGATTGTTTCTGCGTCAGATCTGGTTTATTATCTGATGTCTGCAACTTGATGTGACCAGTGGTTGTCGCCTTGGAATTGTCCTCAGCTAAAATATAGGCTGGCTTCAAGCGATCTAATGATACATTAACATTTTTCCCTTTTATGTTAATAGTAAAGTATTTATCCTTCCTTTCAATTACGGGGAATGGTCCTTCGTAAGGAGATTCCAATTGCTTTCTAACTCTATCTATACGTTGAAAAACGTGAGAGCAGTTTTGTAAGTCTTTATTCACAAATATGTGTCGACTCGAATTTCTACGAGTGGTCCTTGGTCCCACGGTTTCCATTTGTTTCTGGAGGTTATTAGCAAACCCTTCCGATGCTGTTCGGATACTGGGTTCACTAAAAAACTCTCCAGGAAGTCTGAGACTTTCTCCGTAAACTATTTGTGCAATTGAATGATTATCTTCTTGAATTGCAGTACGCAAACCCAAAAGTACTGTCGGTAACGTGTCAATCCAAGACAGATTGTTGTGAGCTTTTAATGCTGTTTTTAATGTTCTATGAAGGTGTTCAACTTTGCCGTTACATGCAGGATGGTAGGCTGTAGTGTGTTGCAGCTTAATACCACAGATTTTGGACAAAGTTTGCAATGTTTCACTTCTGAACTGAGTTCCGCGGTCGGTAATAAGTTTGTGTGGAGTTCCAAAACGTGCTATCCAGCTGATATAAAATGCTCTTGCCACAGTGTCTGCTGAAATGTTGTCTAAAGGAATTGCTTCCATCCAATTTGAAAATCTGTCGATGCAAGTTAAACAGTAAATATTCCCTCTCGATGGAGGAAGAGGACCAATGAGATCTATATGCACAACACAAAATCTTCCTGAAGGTACTTCAAACTCGCCCAATTTTGTTTTAGTGTGGCGATTGATTTTAGCTTTTTGGCAAGGAATGCAGGTTCGAGTTCACAATTGCACATCTTTTTTAATGCTAGGCCAAATGAATTTTGAATTCATTAATTTTATAGTTGACTTAATTCCTGGATGTGATAGGCCGTGAATATGGTGAAAGATTTTTTTTCGAAAAGCTTGTGGAATGTAGGGCCGAATTTTGCTAGTTGAAGTATCACACCATAAGTATTTCCCCGAAGGTAGAGGGTACTCCTTTAAATTCAAGGAAGTAATGGTTTGCAAGCTCTTCAGTTCTTCATCTTGAGTTTGTTCATCAGCTATTTGATCGTAATCTATTGACGAAACTTCAGTAACCCTGGATAACGTATCAGCTACAATGTTATTTTCACCTTTTATATATTTAATATCAGTCGAAAACTGAGAGATATAGTTAAGTTGACGAGCTTGTCTTGGTGCCGCTTTGTCAAGCTTTTGGTGAAAGGCAAATATTAAGGGCTTATGGTCTGTATAAATTGTAAATGTTCTTCCTTCCAGATAATGCTCGAAATGTTTAACTGAAAGATATATGCCTAATAATTCCCTGTCATACGTGCTATATTTTTGTTGTGTATCGTTTAACTTTTTAGAATAAAATGCAATTGGCTGCCAAGTTGAGTTTTCATATTGCTGTACCACTGCGCCTATTGCTGTATCTGAAGCATCTGTAAATAATGACAGAGGTAATTCAGAATTGGGAAAAGACAACAACGTTGCATTTGCGAGGTCATTTTTGCACTTTTCAAACTGTTTTTCAGCTTCATCAGTCCATTGGATCTTTCTTTTGTCCTTTTTAGAACCTTTAAGATATTCATGTAACAAAGCTTGATTCTTTGCTGAGTCTTTTAGATAACGACGATAAAAATTAAGAATTCCAAGAAATGTTCTAAGGTCTTGAATATTTTCGGGTCTTTTGTAATTCATAATAGCTTGAACTTTATCTGGCAGAGGACGAGAACCTTGGGGTGTAATTAGATATCCCAAAAATTCGATTTCTTCAACAGCGAATACAGATTTTGAAATATTTATTCTAAAGCCAAAAGTATTCAATCTTTCTAAAACTAAATTAAGATGGATTTCATGCTCTTGATTTCTTTTGGATGCAATGAGTATATCGTCTAAATATGGAAAAACTAAGTCCAATCCTCTGAGAACTTCATGGATAAATCGTTGGAATGTTGCAGGAGCATTTTTCAAGCCAAAACTCATAACGTTAAATTCATATAAACCGAAAGGTGTGATGATAGCTGTTTTACATTTGTGATCTTCTGCAATGGGTATTTGGAAATATGCTTTAAATAAATCTATTTTAGAAAATATCTTGGTTTCTTTTAATATTTGATGGAAATCTTCTAACCTAGGTATGGGGTAGCGATCGGGAATCGTCTGAGCATTAAGCTGACGGTAATCCCCACATGGCCGATAGGACCCATCTTTTTTCGTGGCTAGATGCAAAGGACTTGACCATTGCGAATTCGATGGTCGAATTATTTCATTGTTGAGCATAAATGTAAACTCTTCTTTAGCTATCTCTAGTCGTTTGGGATCAAGCTGTCGTGCTTTGGCATGAATAGGTTGACCATTTGTTTCAATAAAATGCTTAACATCATGTTTTATTTCCTTAGGGACAAGATTAGGTCTAGAAATTTCAGGATATTTAAGGAGTAAATTCGAAATTTTTAAGGATTTATTCAATGTGCTTATAACGTTATCATTTGAAATAGCAGTTATATCACCTAGCACAAAGAGATTTGTTATCCCATCAATTATTTTTTTCTTATTTATGTCAACAAGTAAGTTATATTTGTGAAGAAAATCAGCTCCCAAAATACCTTTTGTGACGTCAGCAATTATGAATGGAAACTGTAAATCACGACGTAATCCCAAATCCAGATTTAACATCTTTATACCATAAGTTGAAATTTCAGTGCCATTAGCAGCATATAACAGATATTCTGCTTTCTTTTTATTTTGAGACGTAGCTGGAATTATGCTAACATCAGCTCCACTGTCTACGAGAAATCTTCTTCACGGACTTTGATCTTCGGTCACGGACGAATAAACGAAATTTGCGACATTCCTTTTCATTTTCTGCAGCAGAGTTTGTCGCTGAACTTACTGCAGACTTGAGTTTTCCTGATTTTCTTGTGGTTTTTGATTCCAACTGCAAGGAGGTTGACATTTCTCCGGAAAGCATTTGGTTCCAAATCGAAAATGGAAGTAACACAATTTCCCTTTTGGATTGAAATCATGGCGCCGGTTACTACGGCTTCGAGATCGATTACGGAAATAATTGTTATTCCGCGTTCTCGGTCTAGCTCCAGTACGAATACATAATGCAGAAATTTGCTGTTCTAAATTTTTAACTCTATCTAACAATTCGTTAGAAGAATTATGTTCATAGCTTGTACTGTAAATTTTGGTTTTAGGGCTCATATCGCAAATTTTGTCAGCCATAATCGCCAAACTATCAGTATCCTCTTTACTGACGATTAAGATATTTTTAATAGAGTCTGGTAGTTTTCCAAGCCATAAAGTTTTAATCAAATTTTCAGAAACATCTGATGTAGCTACTGATCTTAATTTTTGTAACAACTGACTAGGCTTTAAATCACCTAAATCAATACCAGTGATTAAACGTTGAATTCTTGCATTTTCACTCTCTTTAAATAAATTCAAGAGTCTAGTTTTGGAATCCGTATATTTAGTTTGGCTATCACTGCGTATGATATCCCATACATTTTCAACAAATTTGGGATCCAATTGCGAAATCAAATAATTAAATTTCGTTTCTTCGGCAGTGATACCGCTTATTTTGAATTGGGCCTCTACTTGATAAAACCATATTTCCGGTTTATCTATCCAAAATGGAGGAATTTTTACACTCACCTTATGTAACTCAGTTCCATCTGCTTTTCCGCCTTCAATCGACATCTTTTTGTTTGCAGGAACGGGTCACCAATATGTTGGCTTCTACTTATTTAAACATGAAAGAAGCAACATGAACTATGAATACTCCATTTAATTCAATTTATTTCTTTTTATTTCAAGAAGAATCTATTTGCAACGGAAATGATCAACAAAATTCTAAAAACTACATTTTTCTACTGTTGCCACAAAAATATGATGTGATGAACAAAATTAAATATGATAAAAAAATAAATGCTTTAAATAAAAAAGAAAACGATATTTACAAACAAATTTTAAATGATTTAAATAAAAAGAAAACGATATTTACAATCAAATATTAAATGCTGCGTGAGCTATAATTCAGCCACTACAATACCTTTCTGTGCGGATGCATTAAGAAACATAGTGATCTGCATCTCCTATTTTCCTACAGATACAAAGAGGTGAATTAAGGATTTTGAAACGATTTTAAGATCGTTAGGAAATGGTCCATGCCCATTTAGACGCACATAACTTGGCACCTTTTTTATTTTGGAGAATTTTCTTGGAGCAGTGAATCGCCAGTTTGGCTCAATTTCTTTCTTGACGATAGTAGACGCACGCTCAATTTTTGGCGAGCTGATGCATCGGGAGCCAGAATAGTTCGCCAATTTAGACGGAAGTGCGTGGTGTGAGTATAGTGGAGAGCACACGCCCTGCGCAGGATCACCTAGTCTTAAATATTCATTGTGAGGAATGTTAATCTTGTAAGCTAAACCTATTTTGTGTGAATTGTAACATATGTGAGATCCTTTTTCCTGCTTATTTAGCAATAAAAATGATCAAACGGACTCTGTTATTTACTCAGTAGCCTTGTACGAGTAAAAGGCTTTACACGGTCTTTTTCAGGTCAAAATATTTTGGAAGAAAAGAAACCGAAAAATATTTTATAAATTACATAATGTCTATTAATATTAATTTTTTGCGGAAATCTTTCTAAATTTTTTTATGAAATAATTAATAAATATTACAAATGGTTTCTTTAATTTAACAAAAATCGTAATATAATAGAGAATTATTTTATTTCTTGCATTGTTAGCCAATTTTTGGCTAGCAATGCTCTTATCATTTCAGGAGCCCAGGACATAAAACTTTCATGTTAATTGGTCCATTTGATAAATGTCTTTATATGACCAGCACAAAAGAGTGCGAGGTATTGTCCTTTTTTCAATACAGTATTTTTTTGTTGTTGTTGCTGTTGAACAATGTCGGAGTCAGGTTTCAACTAAAATTTCAATACTTAAAGTGTCTAAATCAATTAATGAAGCATGCTTCGACAAAATTGCTCCAGCCATTCTAAAGAACAATTTCTACATGTATTATCAGTAGTTATCATCCTAAAGGGTTGAATAAAAAATATTTAACCACTCCATATTTTCAGTTTTACATTATTGAAACCTACGAAATAAGTTTCATATCGATCAGTTCATTTTTAAGTGCATTTCGGAGACATTGTCTCAACCTAAGCTGAAAACCTGTATTAGAGCTTATTTACCTTAAAAGTATTTCATCTCGTTCAATGAGGAACATTCTTACCAAGTTTCATCAAAATCGCTCCAGCAGTATCGAGTTTGATGTCATCGGCTTATGTCTGTGCTATACCTGATACCTGATTTGCTATACCATTATATCTGAGGTTAGGGATGAATATTTATTTACCCCTAAACTGCTTTTATTTTGAAATTTGCCGAATGCATTTAAACGGCTGCAACAGCATATCAATCGTTCCAAGAGTTTACACGTATTTTGATAATTTTGCCTCATCCTTCTCTGAGGAATTGTATTAACGTTTGTTTACACATGTACTACTTTTAGTCAGCCTATGAGGAATATACGTGCCCAGTATCATCAAACTTGTGCCAGATATATCAAATTTTATGCCAATCTGCACATTCATTTAAAGACTTTTCCCCACACTATCCTGAAGGATTGTATTAGCGTTTATTTACCCAATTCTATTTTTAGTTGGCTAATTAGATACGTGTGTACCAAATTTCATCAAAATCACCCAAGCCACTTAAATCGGCAAGCGTGGCAATCGGCCTATTTGTTACATGTATTTTGCATACTTTGCCCCACCCTACCCCGAAAAACTGGACTAGGGCTTATTTTCAACTGCAGTACATCAAGTCGGCTAATGAAGAACATGTGTACCAAGTTTCATCAAAATTGCCAAGCTTTTCAGTCGGCTTATTTGCTACATGTATTTCGGAGAATTTACCCCCACCCTGCCCCGAGGGACTGAGCTAGGGCTTATTTCCCCCTCTTCAGAATTTCATCAGCATTAATTCATCAAAATTGAATTAGCCTTTCGGAAGTGATGCTGGAACAAACATATATACAATGTACATATGTTTGTTCCAGCGTCACTTCCGAACAGCTAATTCAATTGTGATATTATACATACTTATATATACAGGGTGCCCACTAAAGTGCCTTACCACGCTTTTAATAACCGAATGGCTGCAGCTATCTTCATAAGAGTGGTGTGTAGACATGGTACAGTGGCTATGCTCTACTGGATGAAAGCACTTACTGCGGCACCTGGTGGAAAACGGTAGAGTTAGCGTTATTATCTCTAAAACGGTAAAAGTTAGAGGAAAAAAGTAAATTACAAAGTTGGAGAATATATCGATTTAGTACAAAAAGACACCTTGTGGACGTAAATGCTAAAAACAGAACGCTTAAAATGCGCATTCGTTAGTTTGCGGCTTCCGAAACTGTGACGTCACTAAACTTGAACAAAAGGAGAAAAGATTATCTTTCGGACGAAAAACGAGCTTAATCTGACTCCAATGGACTTTTCCCTGTGGCGATATCTCAAACAGAAGGTATATGCTACCCCCTCCGCCAACATTGGAGGACTTTCAAAGACGCATTACGGATGTTTGTGCCAACGTGACACCCGCTATGCTACACCGTGTGCAACGTGAAGTTCAAGCAAGGGTCCAGATGTGCATTGTAGCTGACGGAGAAAAGTTTGAACATCAAAAATAAAGGTATCTTGTGATAACTAGTTTTTTTCTAACAATGTTTTGTCACGTATCAGTGTAGGAAATCGCGGACAAACAAATGCATGTTTTAAGCATTCTATTCTAAGCATTAACGTCCACAAGATGTCTTTTTGTACTAAATAGATGATGCTCTACAACTATGTAATTCACTTTTTCCTCTATCTCGTACTGTTTTAGAGATACTAATGCTATCTTCATCGTTTTCCATCGCTCTTTTGAAGATAGCTGCAGCCAGTCGGTAGTTAAAAGGGTGGTAAGGGACTTTAGTGGGCATCCTGTATACATACATACATATGTTGAGTTTTATATATATAGATTTTCATTATTTTTAATGATATTAATTACTCATTTACTCATTTTCAATATTTTATTGATACTAATTTCATTGAATTATTTTTGTAAAATATTTTCATAAATTTTTTTACATTGTTAAGTTTCAATTTCTAGTGATAAAACATGATATATAAATGTAACCGCTTATTAATGAGAATTAAAATTTATAGGTTCAGAGTAATTGATCTTTTGGAAGACTCAAAGATTTGGTTTATTGCCGTAAAATTCGTTAGCCCTATCTTGCCTCCAAACTTTCAACAGAAATGCCTACAGTTTTCGTTCCTGATAAAATCTGTTTCACTACGGTTACACTTCTACAAAAAAACATCAGATACATCAAAGGAATAATGATAAATACTAAACCCCTTTATCATCATAGCTTAAAAATTAAATAAAAATACAATAATCCTCCAAAAAGACTTTTGTCTTTGTTTTGATTATAACTAGTGGTATTTTCATCTTCTTGTGAAATTAATCAATTTGCAACTTTTGCCAGCTTTGG
Organism: Araneus ventricosus; assembly: GCA_013235015.1. Classification (NCBI taxonomy): domain Eukaryota; kingdom Metazoa; phylum Arthropoda; class Arachnida; order Araneae; family Araneidae; genus Araneus; species Araneus ventricosus. The sequence goes on from BGPR01048466.1 coordinate 8,050, forward strand.
ACCAATTAAAAGGAAAATCTAACTCAAAAGGCTCTTTTGGTCAATAACTGCTTTAAATCATTCATTCAAGTGTCAATTTAAAAATATGAAGAGTTTTTAAGTTTCATTCGGATTCTCTGAAAATACGTATAGAAGATGCTAATTAAGAGCTGGTTAAAATTCACGATTCATTATTAAAGTTTTCATTTTTATTATTATTTCACTTTATTATTGAAAAAACTTTAACTTAAATAGAAACCTTAAATATGTAGTAGTATAGCATGACCATTGTTTAATCGCCAGTAATGCAAAACATTCACATATTTTCACAGGACATACTGCGTCTCACCAACTTGTTTTTCTTTCAAACCATTAAATTTCTCTTTCCGCGTTTGTCTGAATTCTTCCAAAATAACATCTAGATGCACATAGGAATACTTTATTCCTTAAAGAGATACTTCTCGAATATACAGCTATATAATCCTAATGTTAGTTGAAGTCGAAAACAGATGGTTAGGAATCATCAAGAGAATTAAGTATCGCATTCAAGCCGAAGTAGGTCTTTAAATTGAAACTTCGCTCCTCATTATCAAGGAGAATTAAACCAGAAATACAGCCAAGAATCAGAGAATAATCAGGAATCCTAAGTCTTCATTATATCGAGATATATGATGATTTATTGTTGGCGCCCCTCATTGTGTCCCAAAAGGGTTTCAGTTGAAGTTGATGGAAGATGTGTAACTAGAGTATGTAATTGTAGGATTTAATCGAGGAATGACACTCAAATCTTACAAATTTTGATTTCAGGGCTTTACTTTTTGAATGAAACATTCATTAAGAAACTGCGACTCCTTGTTTATAAATTGAGTTCGTGTGAAACGGAGTTGATACCTAGAGGATATTTAAGATTATTTAGAGCTTTAATCTGATTGCTTTGTAACAGGAATAGTCGTTAAATTGTAAAATATATTCCTTTTCTATTTTAATCCATCCGGAAGTTTACCTATCATAGCAGTTGTAAAATATCAGGCAGAAATATTCTAAGGAATAATGAATTTTTTCTCTAAACATTTGCAGCAAAAATTTTTAGAGTTATTTTTTATCACAAATTACACAACCAACAAATATATTTGCTATACAAGTTCGAACATTTTTCTAGCTGCTATTTGGTTACGTTTTATTTATATAAACATAAGATTTTCTATATTCATAATGCCACTATTATCAGCAGTTAAATATAGATGCTCAGCATACTGATTAGAAAATTAGTCCATTCATAAAGTAAGAAAGAAAAGAAGGCAATGTAGTACAAGAAATAACTGGAATATACCTGCATTTCACAAACAAATTAGAAATTATCGTTTTACATTTTATAGATTTTCTTAACAACAACCCTATTAGCACAAGATAATGTACGATATTTCGAATGACGTTATTCGATATTCTGAATGCCGTACAATATCGTCAGGATATCGTAACAATATTATAGGGCAACTTGTGCTATTAGGGAAATGTGGGATAATTCGTTAATTCAGTTCTTTAAATGCTTAAGAACATTTTAAGAAATGAATTAAAATAGCATTAAGAGTGCACCGAAAAGATTTTAAATATTTCATCTAAAGAATAATTTTTCCTCACATACTTTTCATACGTACATGACCCTTATTATCAGTAATTAGTGCATGTACATCATTTTATTCAGCCGAAATAACTGAGAGCATTAAAAGATTATGCAGGACAGGTCTTCTATTAAGAATTTGTTTCCTCAACAGGCATCAAATACTTCATCCCCGTGTAATTGCATTTATGCAGAATGTAATTCAAAGTCACAACGAGGCGCTTTATTCTTTTAAACAATGGGCTACATAGCCCTATTGTTCCTGAAATGGAAACAGATGGAGAGTGATCAACTGGAGAATCGAGCATTGTATTAATCCAAAACAGATTAAATTTAAACTTCGCTCGTCTACTGAACCAGATATATCATAGGATTCAAAGAATAATCAGGGGATTCACTCCTACATTATTTCAAGATATGTTACTGCTGATGCCCTTCTTATATGTCTCAAAAGCATCTAATTCAAAGATGATGAAAGGATCTCCAAAATGATTAAATAATTAAAGGCTTTAAGTACGAGGGAGACGTTCGAATTTTACAAATTCGTACCATTATTTTTGAAGTGAAGCTTTCATTAGGTTATTATGCAACTTGTCATTAATTCTCGATACTGGTTCTAAGACATTAAATATTTGGAAGAATTGTGTCCGTTTCAATTCGAGGTTAGAAATTTAATGCATTAAGAAGTAACTGCTTAATATAATGGGCGATTATAAAATTATTGGAAATAGTAGATGTTTGAATTAAACTTATAAAAAAGAAATCTACAAGAATGCAGTTTATTTAGATATTAATGGTTTTCTGGAAATATTATGGGAAATTTTTAAGAAATATAACATATTGTAAATGTAGCAAAAGTGTCCATCATTTTAACTCAAGTTGTTAGCTTTTTTAAAATCGATTTTTGCACACTATATCTGTACTTTGCCGCAGTTTAAATCAATTATACTGTCTTTCGCTGATTATTCCATCTCAATTTACGATATAACAAGACTTTTCAAATTCCTTTGCACCGTTTTACATCTGCAGCTTAGAGTAGAAAAAAAATTTGTGGGGTGGAACCGAAAGTCATTGTCACATTTTAAAATTAAATATAAAATCAAGAAATTGGTTTAGGAGACTGTTGTTTGCACTAAATTTCTTCTCGTGATGAAACTCTCTTCTCCGCTAATAAAGAAAATTACTTACATTTTACTCCTATAGATAGTGCTATATATTAAGAGCGGCCAAACTGTGATAAATCCAAAAATGGCGCTACTTGCTTATACGATTGGTTTATGTATGTAATTTTAGGGATTTTAAAATAATTTTTTCCACGCAGGAATAATGATCTCCCGAAAACGTTTATTGCGTAAGTCGGTACTTTGAAACCAAATTCGTCACTGCAGAGAAAGGTAGTTTTGCGCGAAGTACAAAAAGACCTAATAGAAGGACGAGATGATCAATTCTTGGACGCCTCCTTTCCAGATTTAACCCTCGAAAGTTTATGTCAAGGACTAAGAGTATGCTTCTCTTTTGGCTGATACTGAAGACTCGAATCACGCATGTCATCCAAACTCTTCCATAAATTAATCTAGTGAATCCGTGGATTGAATTGGCTTAAATTTGAATGAGGTTCGAGAGACAAAAGTCATACGCATTGAAATTTGGTGATGGATGGCACATGATAAATGTTCTATAACTATTTGTGATGAAGTAAATGCTCGATAATTGCATGTCTTGAGTATCTGTGCTGTTTCTATGAAATTATTATTATGCCCATATGAAATTATTATTTTCTACCACTATCAAAAATGTGTACATACATAAAAGCAATTATTTATCAAATTAAAGTTAAAAAATATATTTATGACCCAAAATCCCTCAAAGCCTCTTACTAGAAAAGTTTTAAACTTTAT
>BGPR01048467.1:0-11544 GCA_013235015.1 Araneus ventricosus
CTTTCGATAATTTTATAAAAAATACAATGAAATAACTAGCCAAAAAATGTTTTCGACCGCGTCAACGCTACAAGTGCAAGTGCAATGACTAGAAAAGTAGGAAAATTTTCGAGCCTGTCAAGCTGGAAAGCAATGTTGTCACGTTTTTATTTTTTTTAAAAGGTAATTTAAGAACAAACAGTTGCAGTCATTTTAAATAAAATCAAGAATTCTGGTTTAGCTCGGGGGGGGGGCTGCAGCCCGATAGCCCCCTCCCTGCTTCGCCACTGTCTTAGTCCAACAGTCACATCTAGAATTATGTCAGCGAGTCTGTCTGGGAGTATGTGAACACGATATCTCAAACACAATGAGGCAGATAGATGAAATTTGGTGTGTGGTATTTGCATGAAAATTATAAATCTGTATAAAATGTTGGGCAGCGATACGCTCCGAATTTATTGAAGAAGAAACGTTAACATTTTGGAATAATTTTGTAATTAATTAAAAATCTAATTAAAATTTTGAAAAGCCCTTTCTTAGAGAGTACCTACTACCCAAGAAGAAGCTAATTGCCAAATATGGCAGCCCCAATCTCAACGGTCTGCCCTTGGAACGATTTTTGCATCAAGCAATTCACAGAAAGTATGCAAGTCTATAAAATGTTTCTCCGTTTCTAGCGCGAAAGCATATGAGAAAAGCAATCCCGAATTGTGACTTCTTTCCTTTCTTTCAGGAGAAACATATTTAAGTGGGTATAGAATACCGAAAGGAGCAAATACGCTCGTAAATTTTTACTGTGTCCATAACGATCCAGAGTTGTATGAAGAGCCCGAAAAATTCAATCCCTCCAGATTCATACAGGTAGATGGCAAGCGAAGGGAAGAGCTTCCGATTCTTTTCGGAGTGGGTAAGTATACGAAATCTAAATTATGAGGAACTAGGAATATTAATTTCATAGATAACGTATTTAAGCAGATAGTTAAATTTTATTTGCTTTGTTAAATAATGCATTCCTCTGATATATTTCTTTTTAATCGTGGTGTATTTCTTTTTGAGAAGAAGTGATATAAAATTCTTTTAGAAATTTTGAATTCTGAAGGGCGTGCATTTCCCTGAAATTTGTAACGCATTTTTTTAGTTATGATAAACATTTTAAAATAATTCAACTGTGACATTCCAGTATCTAACTTATCCTTTCTAAAGAGAAAGAAATAAAAAAATTTCATGAAATATTCTGGAATATATTTCTTTGATCTGATTAGTATTTACCGAATTACTTTAAACATATGTAGAGGAAATTATGAATATGGAAGAAATTTTCTTCAGTCCTCAAACATTTTAATGGCTACAAGAATGTATTTTACTTAACAAAAATAATTCCTTTCTTCATCATATCTTGGCTATTTTCCAGTTAGCATATTTTAATTAAATTACTTCAGAACCTTTTCAGTTGCTGTAATTCATCGAGATTTCATGAATTTTGAATTCCGATATAGCAGCGTTTCGCAGCAGCATTATGCACAAGGAAATGTTTCTGAGAAAGATTTTTAAGATTTAAATTAAAGAATAACTTATCTTTTTATGAGATGTATTCATAACGGATGGGACTATTTGGCATGTATTTTCTTTTTTTAGGATATTTTTCCACCACATGTATAAACATAACTTTATAAGATATGATCATTAATGTAGAAACGTATTACTTTTCAGCCTTCGCAGATTTTGACAATCTTATTTTTTAATTTCAGGCAAGAGAGCTTGTTTAGGAGAAAATATCACAATGACTGAAGTTTTCTTGTTTTTGACTACGATAGTGCAAAATTTTCATCTTACGTTAGCCGAAAGCTCTAATTCGTCTTACTCGCTGTTTCTAAATGGAAAACTGTTCATTTGTGCTCAGCCAAGAAATAAAAACTGATCTGCTGTCTTAATTTGGATGCAGTTTCACTTATTTCTAATGAGAATTTATAAGTCCATATGTAAATAGAGGCATTAGCAGAAGAAGATAAAACTGTAAAATTTAGCTTTAAGAAATAAATTCTTTTCAAAGGTGTCTGTCTCACTTGAAGTTTTCATTATTGTTGTCAAATGCTGCTTTTGCAAGCATGCATTTCTATGTTTTAATTTATCTTTACATCAAGGACTGCGGAACTGCAGCAACCACCAACTTTTTTTCAGTGCATAAATTTAATCACTTATTTATTAGGTTTTGATTGCAAATCCATTAAAAATCTGATCTTTCGACGCTGTCATTTTCAGCCGAAAAGAAGGGGAAAAAAGTTGACAGAATCTTCCCTAACCACTGTCTTCTCAGAGACGCTTTAGAGTACGTACACACGCAGCGGTTACGGCGAACTCGGCTGAGAGCTGAAAACGTGTCGGTGGTGTTCACACGGGGCGTCTGGCTACTCGTCGCTGCGTATTCGGCTTTTGTGACCACATTCGGCGTTAATCATTCTACCAGTGAGGCCATACGTGGCTCAGAAATGGTGATTTATTTGAAGAGATCCTATCGAAGAAAGAATTCATTGCATATAATAAATAAAAATTTTACATTTTATAATGTATAGAACTGTTTCATAAAATTCTCAACTGTATTCAGCATAACACACATTAATATATAATTTTTTTCTGGAGTTTCATATAATATTCTCATCAATTATAGAATATTCGATGAATATTCTGATTATCCTAGTAAATAGTAGGCATGTAATTGAATTTAAAATAATTTTATTTTGATAAAAAGTCAATTTTGACTTATTTTTAAACAATATAACAACTCATAATGATCAATGCATGTGTTGTTTTGTAGTAAAATTATCGCTTTAAAAATTAAGCGTTTTCATATTCTACAAAGGCTAGGGATGAGAAAAATTATCATTCAATATATTTATATTTGTGATTCTCAGGTCACATTTTTCAAGTAATTTCGAAAAATATTAAAGTATTTTCAAGCGGTTAGTTTAAAAAATTATCTGTTTTTTTTTGCAATGTATACATAAAAATATATTCTAAAATTTGTAAAAATTAAGGAAAAAACTGCACAACATTGAAATTCACATCATTGAAAAGATTAGGGTAGGCTCGCCGAATTTGGACTACCTGGACGTTGTTTACTGCACTGTGATAGAGAAATAATTCTAATTAAAAACAAATAGTTGATTTTTTTGTAGCTTATTTATCTTCAGAAAGGTGTAATTAACTTTTTATAAAAAGCAATTTAAATTAGTAAAAAGGCAAATTAAAAATTTTGCATCTTCCTTAAAGTCAAAAAAAGAATGAATGTTTTTGTGAGTAGAAGAACACTTAATGCAAATAATGAATCGACGACCAGTTTAATTAATCTATAAGTGGAATTCCGAATATAAAGCAAGTACCGATTATAAAACTTTATTTCCTTGGAAAAAACGTTGTCTCATATTCTCGCAAATACAAATTTTAGCAAAAGCATTTCTTCACAAAACGCCTATTAAAGATATTTATAAGAAAATAAAATGTGAATATGTATATATAATAAAACAGTTTAATTAATCATTAATATTAAATAAAATGTATTATATTTATCCTTTTACATAAAATATTACATTAAAATTCTATGTAATAATATTTTCGGGAGTTATCTCAAAGAAGTGAAAAATAAAAATTAACTTGATTTTATATTTTCATCCTGTACAAATACAGACACATTCGCTTTAATTATTTGCAGAAATTAATAATATCAGCAGATACAGAATATAATTAATAGAAAAAAACAAAAAAAAATCATCTAAAAAACTTATAAGTTTTTATTTAACTTCAGAAAACAGATTCGGCGTTTGGAGCTGTCATCCTCGTAAGGCGAAAACGCTTTCGTAAAATAACACGTGTGAACACCGTAACTCGTTACAATGGGAGCATGTGACGATTTTCCGTCAGAACCGGAGAGCTTCCATTGGCGAAGCAGGGTACGCTCGCGGCGAGAACCGGTTACACAACTTTGTCGCGCTAATGTGAACAGCGCCATTAAGGCCAGGTGCACACCAGCCGATTTGTGTCGTTGAGCAAGAAAATATAACAATAGTAACCCCCATTCCCCCTGTGAGGCAGCACAGGGGGAACGGGGGTTACTATTGTTATATTTTATTGCTCAACGACACAAATCGGCTGGTGTGCACCGGGCCTAAAGAACACGGTATCATACGCCGCGTCACACCTGCAGCTTTCGGCGTAACCGGGTCGTGTGTTCGTTCCCTTTGTCCCGATATCCTTCTACTTGAGCATGCGCATTTATAATGCAATCTCAATATTTCTTTCTTTTCTCAATAAGGCATTTAACTAAGAAAGGTATTGTCAGCGAGGCAGCACCCAGCGATGGGGAGACAATGCTTTAAACGTTTTTGCACTGCAGAAAATTTTTTACAGAGATGAAATTTCAAAATAAATAAAAAAGAAAATGAAAAAATAATCATAAATAAAAAATCTATTTAAAATTTATTGAAAATAAATTTGAATCTTTCCTTTTTTTGCATTTAAAATTATTTTTTTCGACAATTTTTCTTTACCAATGTTGAAAACTCCGAAAAGATGTGCTTGCAAAATTTCTGAAACCGTAATATTATTCTGCACGGTAGCTTCAAGCAACTCAACTTCTTAACGAATCTATACTTATAAAAGGCAATGTTTGCGTGTGCGTGTGTGCGATGTCCAGAGGTTGAAATTTGGCACACAGGTAGTCGTAATGGTGACTCAATGCACCTCGAAGCCCGAATTTTAAAATTTTATCTAGAAAATTTTTTATTTAATATTTTGTGTTGTTTTGGGTGATTTTTCGCACTAATTCCTCAATAGTACGGTTTCGGATAATTGTAAGAAAAAATAGATGCACCATCGGAAAGAGCAAACGATTTCCGTTCTAATGAAGTGTGTTTCCAACGTCTAATGTAATTTATTGAATTTTGAGAAATTTTAAAAAAAGTGGCTTAAGCCTAAAATTTTTATTTTGAATTTCAATTTCCTGCATCTGACGTTCTAATTTCGTTAGCAATATGAAATTTCTTGAAGTAATAAATATAACATTTCTAGGTGATTTAAAACAAGAACTGTTAAAATATCATTTTTCTCCAATTTTCTATGATTTTTTTTATTGTTGAGTTCAAACATTTTCTCTCGTAGATTCGAATCGGGCTTCCAACAAAGGTTACTTTCAGTTTCCAGCATGCATTTCTGCTATCCCGATGGCTACGACCTTCCTTGCTGCAGGTGACATCATAAACTTTCAGGTTCTGCGAGAAGATGTTTTATTTACTCAATAACTTCGATTATTATTTTCACATTGCAATATTTTTGCATTGTTTTGGATTAACGGTACTCGGTACTATTTTCCTACAATTCAAATATCATCGTCGAGAGGGAAAATAAGCGGGCAAACTCAATAATATATATTTTTCTGTTTTGATTTCGTTCTAAAAACTATCATTTATGTAATTGTATGTGGGCTTTTTTCCATATTGTTGAAGTCCTGATTCCACAGGCAACGCCGTGCGCGTAGTGCTATCGTGTCTGTCTTAGCATGTTTCTTTGTCTCGCCATATTTTGCTTGCTGTCTAATAATGATTTTCACGTTGCAATTTTTTAATATTGTTTTTGATTAACGTACTTTGTACTATTTTCCTGCCGTTCAAATGTCATTATCGCGGAGAAAAATAAGTGGGTAAATCAATACTGTGTATCTTTTGTTTTGATTTCGATATCAAAACATTTTCGTGTCATTGTGGGCATTTTTTTTTTCATTTTGTTGAAGTCCTGATTCCACGGGCAACGCCGTGCGTGTGCTGCTGGTATCTAATACAGCGTCCTTGTGCTACATATTAAATGATTCACTCAGAATAAAATGGAGGAAGTTTAAATGAATATCACTTCTTAAAGATCATCAGTAGGTGTATGTACATTGAAAAGCACAACAATGCACGTGTAGATAGATACAATATCATAAATTAATCATTCTTTCTTTCGTTTTCGAATTCATAGTGTGCAATTAGAAGGTAGTGTAATTATTAAAATGTTTGACATCAAGATTTTGAGGAGTTATCACTTTTTAGGCTCCCGGAGTCCGACTCTTTCCACCCCCTCTCCAGAAAAAAAACATTTTGAAATTATGTTTGTCTGTCCGTGTGTATATGAACATGATAATTCAAAAACAGAGCCAGCTAGAGGAATGAAATTAGGTACGAAGTCAATGTACTTCAAATAATTAATCTGAACTCGTTGTAATAATGTCCAAACCAGACTGAAATCCTAGTCTGGTTTTGGTTGCTCCATTTCTATCAAGTTTATTCCTATCAGTAGATCTTTCAGATTCTGGCAAAAAAATTGAATCCGGGTCACCATATTATAATATTCGCAATGACTTTAACAGTGTAATTTCAAGTATTGAGTTAAAATACGAAAAGAAAATTAAGACTTCAGAGAATATATGTGAAATAAATGTTCTATAAAAAATGAAAAAAAATCCTATCCTTTTATCAGATAAGTTCTCATCTATCATAAGGTGTTAGTCAAGTCATTCCCTAAGCGTAGTAAATCTGGATATAATAGGCACATTATGCAGATGAAAAATTAAATTAATTCTTGATTGAATACTTTTGCTGCATACATTGTAAGTGCATGTTGATTTTAAATAGTGTCTTTTTTACTAATGTCCCAAAGTCTATTCTTCAAAATGTAAGAGAAAATTCACCCTTATACCTGTCCTTGTAAACTCTAAAAAAGAGATAATCCAAATAGAATTAAAAAATAAGCGAGAAAATCAATACTGTGTATCTTTTGTTTTGATTTCGATATCAAAACACATGTCCAAAATAAATCTTGAGAGCCTTCTATTTTAGTCCATGGTGTTTATTTTCTTCATTAAGACACACAGGCACACATACAAGGACAAAAGTTACTTGCACGTGAATATTATACAATTTTAGTTCACTTTTAACGTGCGCGCTTATAATAATCCTTCTTTCTTCCTTAACACACAACCCGCGTTCGTTCGTACATACTTCGTACTACTATTCCTGCAACTAATTCGGCTGAGGATGAATTATGTTTTTACACTCTCAAGTTTTCTACTGGATGTGTTTTTAAAGGTTTTTATTGTGCTTGTTTCTTTTCTTTTTATTCTTCTCAAAGGGATTATTTCTTATTTTTCAACTGGACAGATTCAGAGCCACAGAGGGTATATTATTTAACTTTGTAAGTCTTGCCCTCGACAGAAAATTTGTCCAAATTAGAACTCCTATGGTGGGTGGCTCTTTGATAAAGTCCGCCATTTGGGGTTCTCCTCTAATTTTTCCATTTTGATTTTTTTTTCAATTTTTCCATTTTGATTTTTTTATGTGTTTTGGCTATTTTATTATTGGGGAATTTTTGTTAATTCTTTAGTGATGGGTTGGTTAGTTGTAGTAAAATGTATGATGCAATCACTGGATGCTGCTGCGCAAAAAGGTGTATTGTTATCATCGTTGATTACTTCTTCTGTTTCATATTTTTCTAGTTTTTTTTCTTTTTTAATGTTTCTTAATTTTTTTTAATTTGATATTGTTTTTAACATTTGTAATTTTCTGTTGTTCGTACCTACAGACTTCTTCTGATCTGGGAATGATGGGGATTCGTCTTGACGTCATCACTGCGCACATGTGCAAAAGGGTTGCATCAATGTGTGTTTAGTCAGGATTTCCAACATCCTCCCACCTTTCAACGACAGGAAACTCAAATACAGCTCTCAAATTAACATGAAAAGTTTTCAAAATTATCAAACACAAATTGACAAATATCAAAATAATTGAATCAACAAAATGCTTAAAATATAAATAAAAAAACTTCAATTATCCGAATATATCAAGGTAACAAAAAATATTTCAATTATCAAAATAAATCAAATTATCATTCAAAATTGTTGTTTAACGTGAAATTCTCAATTAAAGTTCTTAAGATATGATATAGATAATATAAAGTTCAAAGGATAAGAGTTCTTGTAATAAAGGAAAGTTAAATTTTCACAATAAGAGAGTCTCTTTACCTTTTTAACCTCCTACCATACCGAGAGGTTGGTTCATCAGGCTCGGCCTTGTCGAGAGAATCTCTTTCAGTTGTTCTGGAATCATCACAGGTAAGAAAATTTTGCCGGTGGTTCACACTTTTGGAACAGTTCGTTTTCGTGCTCACTAACTTCCAAGGGATACAGTCTCAACGTTGGACGCAGGACTTCTCCACTTTTCGTTTTCAATTTCACAAGCCTGATGTTTCCATCTGGCGATGTGAAGACTTCGATCACTTGACCTAAAACATCTGCATGAGCTAGAGAGCAGTGTTTCCAGCGAACAAGTTTTTCAACTATCGAATGTTCACTTGGTAACACGATAGAAAATTTAAACTTTTTCAAATCGTCCTTCAATGAGAGTCTTCTCTTAATTCGGAAAAGTCCATTTTCATCCTCAAGTATTTGGAGTTTCTGAAGCCGCTTGTCTTATGGTCCTGTGAAATATTTTCGCTGTGCTATTTTTATCAATGAAATTTCAGTTCTGTTTCTTTCTTCTAGTTATGCTTCCTAATTTTCTAAAGTTCTTCTTCACCCTACAATTATCTATAAATCTGCAAATCCAAGATAACCATAAGAAATTTGTAGTAAGAGATCCAATGCACTAAGCTACAAATATCAGGGGTGTCGTGGAGCCGGACTGTTTTTAAAAGAAAAATTGTAAAAGCCTTCTTAAAACAGCGCGATTTTCGTCACACTGGTTATAGAGTGCCGGTGCTGCTTACTTTTCTTCTACACAACTGCAAAACGTCTGCTAACAGTAATCTGGCATTTTCAAACCTCTACACGCCAAAATCAAATGCAATGCTTGGAAAACAACCTCACAAATAATTTATCAAGAATCAGACTCCGACTTCTATTGCACTTCATGTGTGATGAGAACAATCTCCTTGCCACATTGAGCAAGAATCTCTCTGAATTTGTACACAACTTAAAACTTTTCTTTCGGAATTTTTATTTCTTTTTATATATATATTTTTTGTTTTACTTTCTTGTCTTTATGTCCTGTAGATGTATTTTTAAAAATCGTATCTCGTCTCTATTTTATATATCTTTTCCTTTAAAAAAATTCACCTTCATCCATCTAAGCCGGAAAGGAGCCATATAGCTCTGAAAACGGGATGCATGTGGTGTAATGTAATGGAAAGTGTTTCCAAGATTTTTCTAAACGTATTGAAATTTTTCGTCTCTATTTTATGTCTTTTCCTTAAAAAAGAAAAAAAACACCTTCATTCATCTAAACCTGAAAAAAGCCATGCGGCTCTAAAAACGGGATTCATATGATGTAATGTAATGTAAAGTGTTCCCAGGATTTTAATAAACATATTGAAATTTTATGTAGTTGATTTTTGCCGCTCAAAATAACTTTTATAAATCCACTGTATTTTGTGATGGATTACACAAGAACTACGCTTTCGTAATCAAATATTTATAAAAAAAAGAAACCATTTTCAGTTTATCAGAGATTTTCCAATGTTTCACCATTTATCTATTTTGGATGTTTCAGTTAAAATAATACTAAAAATTAAAAAAATAACATTGATATCAGCAATACCAGTTGAATCCAGTTGTCCTAATTTTTTCTATCACATATTTGTGCCAATTCGACAATCCAAAAGTTTATAGAATTTTAGACTTATCTGTTAAACTAAAATCAGGACATTGAGAGACAACATTCGATATCTGTTTTAAAAATGTCTAGGTAGCGAAAAAAATATTTCAGTAAAACCGATATGAACAATGATATTGTCTCAAAGCAGCTGGATATTGCATTAGTTTTGAAAAGGTTGATTAAAAAGAGATGACCTACTGGTGAACGTCAGATGACTTCAACAAAACAGTAACTTTAAGTAAGCTTCTTTCATTTAATATTTTTATTAAAAATTTATTTATTTTTGAAATGTTTCAGTTTTTATTTATTAAATGTGTTAAGATCAAATATTTGATTATATGTTCAAATAATTTTTCAAAATGCACCACCTTTTATAAAACTGTCTACTGAAAAAAAACATTTTGTTTTTAAACAACGAACTTGGAAATGGTTCCTAGTCAATGAAAATTATTTATTTATTAAAAATGTATTTTAATTTGTAATCACTCCCAAAATTCTTTGAACACATTTAAATTTGTTTTGAAATTTAGTGATATTTACTTTCAGAATATGTATTTTAATAAGAATATTATACAGAATAATTCCTTCGTATTCTGGATCATTTTAGGAACTAAATGGAGTTCTTGTAAATTTCAAGCTCATTCAGGAGAAAAAAAAGACCCATTTAATCTGACAATGCTCAGAAAATAACTTGCAGAAATATTTAATGACGTACGTTAAAACTATAAAATTGCATGTAAAAAATATGTGATACCAAATAGAATAATTCTAATCAAATAATCAAAAAATTATTCTAGATATAATGTTATACACTTATTTCAAATCAGTAGCGTTATTGTGACATTTTTCTGAAATTTCTTGACAGTTCTCTTTGGAAATGAAACTTGCGGGTTCATCACCAATTTTTGTCAAATAGATGAGGAATCCGATTCTATACAGTATGTATCCAATAAGCATATTAAAATTACTTTATCAGTGAAATCAGATAAAGTAATTTTAGAAATAAATGACATTTTTGAGCAAAGGATATTTAATGAAAAAATAGAACCCCTCGAAGTGCCATATGCATTTTACATTTGCAGATTATCATAGCATTATTTGATTCGTAAGCAAAAATGAATGCCCTGCAAACGATGCTATACCAAAAACTTCTATAAAGCTAGTTAATATAACAGTTCTTAAAACTAGCTAAGTGATTTTTAACAAGGAAGAAGTTAAGCTCACACACTGGAACGACGTAGTTTCTAGTGGAGATGACTTTTCTTTTATCAACACAAATTCTGGTCCGATTTCTGTCGCATCTATGAGCTTCATTTCAGTTAACTAATTGAAACTGTTAATAATTTTAATTTAAATAAGAATTATAGCGTGCATTAAAACTAAATTCACTAATTTTCTTTTCAGATTTCTCTTTGAAAACTTGCTGCCTAAACAAATACGAACATGATAGATGGTAACATTTTCGCCGTATCTCCAGTTTTACTGATCATAAGTTTAACAATACTAGTCTTTTCAACAGCGTATTTCCTTCTCAGAAACAGAGGATTGCCTCCGGGACCAGTAGGTTTACCTTTCTTTGGATACTGGCCATTCATGAATAGCGGAAATTGTCATTTAAAACTGAATGAAATGAAGAAAAAGTATGGAGACATCTTCAGCTTCAGAGTCACGGGATGCCTGTACATAAATTTGGGAAGTCAGAGAGCTATCCGTGAAGCACATCTTTCCAAAGCCGATTGTTTTAATGAAAGGCTTTCGAAATTCAGTTTATTAAGCCACATTTTCGAAGAAGGTAACATTCAGTTTCAATTCAATAAATTTTTGTTTTAATTTTTTTCAAAAACTGAACTTTTAAAAGAGCAGTAAATATGAGCGAAATTAAGGATGGCTA
>BGPR01048468.1:0-11544 GCA_013235015.1 Araneus ventricosus
GGGGGGTATTGAATATCGCTTTTCAGCTCATAACTTATAAGCAATTCTGGCAGACAAAAAGCTTTTAGTATAAAAGTTGTTCGTTATCATAAGGTGATAATTCGCCTAACTGAAATTTTTTTTCTATCTTTAGTCGTAACAGAGCTATGGGGAAATGATAATTTGGGGAAGGGACTGAAAATGGCTTTCTAGCTCATAACTTCTAAGAAATTGTGGCTATCAAAAAAGTTTCAATACAAAAGTTGTTTGTTGTGATAAGGCAATAATTTGCCTAATTTGAATTTTCTTTCTATCTTGAATCGTAAGGGAATTATGGGAATATGAAATATTCAGTCTCCCACCACTTCCACCCCCTTTGAGCTTGTTAGCCCATCTGCGAACTCGGCCGAGATTTTCACTCTCCTTACAACATATCCGTCGCCAGTTAAAATCTAATCACAATTACTCTAGTTATCGTGTTTACAAAATAACACGGGCTAAAGCGTTATGCATATACTTCTCTACTAATAATAGTAAGGAAAAGAACATTTTGCCCTCTATTCTCATAAGTATTGGAGCTACAAGAATGAAAGAGGGTGGAAGAAACTGCAAATGACGACAGCTTTCCAACGAGGGGTAACATGCATAGGTTAAAACGTACTTTAAGTTAGGGGGAGAGGAGGGGAAGGGTGGGAAAATCACTTTTCAGCTCATAACTTCTAAGCAATTGTAGCTATCGAAAAAGTTTAAATACAAAAATTGCTCGTTTTGATAAGGCAATAATTCGCCTAATTTGAAATTTCTTTCTATTTTCAATTGTAAAGGAATTATGGAAAAATGAAAATTTCCACCCACCACCATTTCCACCCCCTTTGAGCTGGATAGCCCATCTACGAACTCGACCGAGATTTTCACAATCTTTACAACATATCCAAAACTGGTTAAATTTACATCAAAATTACTCCAGTTATCGTGTTCACAAGATAACATGGGAAAAAGCGTTATACATATATATATACCTATATATATATATATATATATATTTCTAGGGGTCATGATCGGTGAAGATCTGCAGAAATTTTCCGAAAGTCGTGTCATGAGAACCATTGCAATAGGTAGAGTTCCTATAGGGATTCTACCTAATAGATAGAGTTCCTATAAGGAATCTACCTAAAAAATCTGCAAAAGTATAAGAAATGCAACTAATATTTATTATTTTTTTAAACACAAAGAATAGAAAAAAATAATTTAAAAAAAACTTGAAACGAGAAGAACAGAAATAAATTGTAGAAACTAAAAGCAAAGGCATAAGTTATTTAAATTTAAGTGTTAAGTACAGTAAAATCCTGGTTAACGGAGCTCGGGTCAGCCGAAACCTGGATTATCCAAAATTACCGAAATGCCTCTGAAATAGCAAATCCAAAAAAAAAAAAAAAAAAAAAGTACTGTACTGCACGGAAATAATCGAGGAGGAGAGACTTTTTTGCAACGACATACCCCACTTTCTTTTTTTAAGCCTCCCCGAGAAAGTCAGTGACTAATTTTAGAATGTTAAAATTAAAACTAATGAGTGCTAACAATAACAATACAGTTTACCTGTACCTGTCAGGTGCATTGCGACCGAATATTGCTCCCGATGGAGGGTTAATTTTAATAAGGAACACAAGCGTAGCCTAATACAATATTTTAGTATTTTTGAAACTTAATTATCAAGAAAATCGATTAATTTTAAATAAATGTTGATTCTATATGAGAGGGACCATCTGGCAGAAAATTTTGGAAAAATTAATTACAAGAATCTATATTAGAATTGTCCAGGCATGGAACTAACGCTCAGGAGTGTGGGCGTGGCTACGTGACGCCAGACGCAGTGTGATTCACACTCGCAGAGCACGCTTTCTTCGTGAGAGCTTAAAAATAATCAACTAGAAAAATAAGGAATAAATTTTAAAAATAAAAAAAATTAACTTAAACTTTAAACAAAAACAACAACAATTTTTTTATAAACAATAAAATTTAGATAATAAAATTAAACAAAGTAAACAAAATAAAAAAAATAAATAAAACAAAAAACGTAGACCAATGGAAATCAATATCATTCAAAGAAAGCTAAAAAACAAAGAAAAACTCAGAGGGAATCGAAAAAAACAACAAACAAAGAATCCATTCTAGTCCATTTTCGTTAGAGTAGCTTTAGGGAACAGGAGGGGTTTCTTTTTCTTAGAATTAGGAGAGTGACGAAGTGAATTTCCTTTATCTTCGAAAGAGAAAGTATTTTGAGGTTATACTCTCTATTCCAATGGTGCATCCGATATTTTCTTCCTTTTATGTACTTAAATTTTGAATTGAATATTTAAGAGGAAAGTTGTTATCTTAAATGTTATAAAGATTTAGTGATTAGTTTTGATTTGAATGTTGATAAACAATACAGATAGAGAAGATCCCAATGCAAGGAAACGAAGGATAGCAAGAGAGAGATTTGCACGATGGAGGGCGAGACAAAGACAACAGACATTAAACAGGATGCATGCTACAGATAATGAATACCATCGTAGAAGAAGAGAAGGAGAGACTCAAGAAGAAAGGCAAAAACTCCTTTCATTTTTTTTCAGAATACCGTGAACGTATTCGTTTAGTGTCAGTTGATTCTGTTTCTGTTATTTATTCTGTTCGTTTAGTGTCTGTTTTTCATGCTTTTTTAAATTTCTTAAGCTCTCTAGCAATCTACATGAGATTTTCTTCAACAACTTTCGTTTATAAATCTGTGACAATCAAATCTGAGATATTGTTGGCAAGCTGTCTTAGAGGGGCACAAATCTTCTGGTACATAATATTTATAATAATGAATTATGAAATATATTAAAAACTAAAAAAGTAGAAAATAATAGTAACAAAATAAGTTTTTAAAAATGCGCTTTTATAAATGGACTAAAAATCAGCAAATAACTTTATAAATTTTTTATCAAAAACCTGGAGATCAAAATAAAATCGTAAAAGTTTGAGGCTCTAAAGAAATTCAGCCACAACGAATATCGTACCAAAAAAAAATCCTAAACATTCATTAAAAATAAAAAAAAATACAAATGTGATTTAAACTCCAATTAACTTTATTTCCATCACAGCCTCAAGATTTTAGGATTCTGTTTCGCCCACCAGATTTTTGATTTAAAAAAAAAACAAATTTCTACTTTTTAGTACACTAATAAGAGCGTGTTAAAAAAAAAACTTTTTTTTGAAGGTTTGGATTACAGTCAATGACAACTCAATTTGATAGTACATAGAAAACTAAGAGGGCCCCGCAACATCTATGAATGATGTAATTGTATACTTACGTGTCTTATGTATGTAGGAAGAACTCCAAAAAATTAAAGAAATTTCATTTGAAATCTAGAGCTTAAGTTACATAGGATATCGACATCTGGCGTTAAAAACTAAATTTGCTCAATTACAGCAATTACTTTTGAAAACATTAAGATTATATTATTTAATTAGTTGTAATGATACACACCGTAGCTTCTATAGTTCTGCCACCTAGTGTTGTCACTAGCTATCTTATCATAACAAGAATAGAACTTCAAAAATTAAGTTAAAAAGAAATATAGAAAAAGTAAACATTAATAATAATGACAACAATACACCTTTTATGCGCGCTAACGCAGCAGCATTAAGTGATTTCATCATCAGAATATTCCAAGAATTTTATAAACAGAAATAAACGTATTTACAAACAGAAATTATCAAATAATCAAAGCATAAATAAGAAAATTATAAAGAAAAATACAATTAGAATGAAAGCAAAATGGAAAAGAACTAGAATGGCGATTCTTCCTCAGAGGCCACACGCCATTGTAGTTCTAAAACAGGACAAAATTTTCTGAATAATGCTGACTTTATGCTGCTGCGTTAGCGCGCATAAAAGGTGTATTGTTGTCATTATTATTAATGCTTACTTTTTCTATATTTCTTTTTAGCTTAATTTTTGAAGTTCTAATTTTGTTTATTGTATTTTATCAGAAGCAGCTGCATATGCGCCTTTCTGTATAATGCAAAAGAATTTTAATTAATTTTTAATTTAATTTCTATTAATATTTAATTTAATTTTCGTTAAATTTGATCAATTATAACTGTTATCATAACAAGGTAATATGTTATGTTGACATTGGACCCATATCCATAAATGAATTTTTATGAATTTCGCATACTTATCCTCTATTCACTCAGCGTGTGATTTATAACCAAATTCAAAACACTTATTTGTATTGCATAAAGCTCTTACTCTTTTCTTTTTTCAGTCTCAGAAATACTACACTTATCATCAGACGAATTAGATGTTAGCAGGAGCGGCCCGTGCATAGGTATTGCAGAACTGCAGCACCCCTAACTTTTTTCAGTGGGTAAATATTATCACTAATTTATTTAATTTTGCGCGCAATATCTAAATCCATAAACAATCTAATAGCATTCCGTTTAGAACTTTCAATCTTCAGGGAAATCGATGGAAAAACGTCACGCCTCCCTTCGTAGAGAGAGAAAACTTCTTAAAGAGTACTGTGATTTAACACAGTCCCAATTTTTACCACTAAGCACGCGCAGAAGCAAAGAGCATTCGTTCCGCTGCACGTTTATGAAGGGAGAAGGTACTGTCAGAGATGCAACATTTCTTCCCTTCCAGAGACGGTAGTTACAGAGTTTTAAACGTTTTTCTGCCAGCCTAAAATTTGAAGATAAATTTAAAAAATAAAGGATAATTATCATTTAATTAATTTAAATTTGGCACACAGGTAGTCGTAATGGTGACTAAATGCACTTCGAAGCCAGAATTTTAAAATTTAATCTAGAAAATTTTCTATTTAATGTTTTGTGTTGTTTTGGGTGATTTTTCGCACTAATTTCTCAATAGAATGATTTCGGATAATTGTACGAAACAAATAGATACGCCATCGGAAAGAGTAAACGATTTCCGTTCTATTGAAGCTTGTTTCGTACATCTAACGTAATTTACTGAATTTTGAGAAATTTTTGAAAAATAGTCACTTTTATGGTCATTTTTTATTCGGATTTCTTGAAATTCTCGCATCCGACTTCCTAATAACATTATTATTTTCAATTTTTTACAGCTTATAACTAGAACGATTCTGTCGGATTTTAAAAAAGAACTGTTAAAATATCTTTTCCCGTTTTTTTTAATTAATTTTTTCCCTGTCAGTTGAAACTTATTTTTCTCTAGCCAGCTTCCTCCCGCGACAGTTTTCCGGAACGTAGCTGGCAATTTGATTGGCTGACGGGGCAGGTGGCGTCATAACCTTCAATTGAATGACTTTGATTATTATTTTCGGCAGTATCTTAAAGCAGTGGTGCCCAAACTTTTTGGTTTTGCGGACCACCTGTTGTGTAAAAAATATTTTGAGGTCCACTAACTAAATATTCAAGTAAAAAAAAAAAAATACAAACACATTATAACGTCAGACTCAGAAATAGCCAAATTTTATATCAAAAATAAATTTATTAGCTATTAACAAAAAGAAATTGTTTTATCGTAAAAGCAATTTGAAGAATTAACTTTCAAGCTTTTTAAAATAAACAATCACAAACATTTAAATTACGTGCAGTCTGTGACTCGAAAAAAAACACATCAAAACACTGGTACAGCCGTCTTAGCTCACAATTTGATTATAAGACAATTCGTTACAACATATAATACATTTATATATTATATGCCCGCATATGCTAATAATTAATGAATCTTGCTATAAAAGGAATAAAAATGCATTTTTTTATAAATAAAAAAAAAAACGAGTGAAGACTTGAAGCTTCCCTGACTAGCGTTTCGCGCCCCACTAATACGCTCTCCGAGGCCCACAAGTGGGCCACGGCCCATAGGTTGGGAACCAATCTCTTAACGTATTTATTCATCTCGCATACTTTGCTTTGTAGCTTGCAGTATAATAATAATTTTCACGTAGCAATTTTTAAATATTGTTTTGAATTAACTTTCCTACAAATAAAATGTCATTATCGCGAGAAAAAAAATAAGCGGAAAAATCAATAATGTGTATCTTTTGTTTTGATTTTGTTTTCAAACCTTTTCATGTCATTGTGGGCGTTTTTTTCTTCTTTCATTTTGTTGAAGTCTTGATTCCACGGGCAACGCCGTGTGCGTACTGCTAGTTAATTTAATAAAAGATATTGTACTATAAAATTTTTTCGTAAATAAATACGAGAGTAACATCTCTACATGTGTATTTCTTTTAACCTTGCAGTTTTATGATTTTTACTTTCTCGTATACGAAGTATACAAAGAGAAAGTATTGTAATCGTCAAAAAATTCGAACTCGAGATTTTGACGAATCTCCACGTTTTAGACCTCCCTGATTCCGAAAAACACAATTTTGGAATTATGTCTGTCTGTGTGTGTGTCTGTGTGTGTGTCTGTATGTGTGTCTGTGTGTGTGTCTGTGTGTGTGTCTGTGAACACGATAACTCGAAAACTATTAGAGCTACGGGGATGAAATTTGGTATGTGGTCTTTAAACATAATTTGTAGGTTTCTATCAAATTTTGGACAAAATCCGTCAACGGGAAGTCTGTCTGTCTGTATGTTCGGGGTCATGCGAACGCTATAACTCAAAAACTTGAAAAGCCATATAGATAAAATTTTATACACAGTTTTATCGTCATGAATGTAGGTCCGTATAAAATTTTGGGCCAAATCCGTCAAAGGGTTGACTGTCTGTCGGTCTGTATAATCGCATACTTGTTCAGTTTTGAAACTAACTCCCTGTGCATGCATACTAGTGGCAATGCCTGTGCAAGGAAGGGACGCTCCGAAACTTGGCAGTTTGCCAAAAACAAATTCTGGAGTGATTTTGTAAGGAAGCAAACATTTAGGGAGTCTCGCCAGGTCCTGTTGCGCAAAAGAATGAGCAGAGGATTTGAATTTGTTTTGATCCTTCAAACCACGCGCGGTTCCAACTTTGGTTTACTTGCGACGGAAGTTTATTTGACGTCTTTTATTATTCTAGTTTTCTCTACATGTGTAAGGAGTATACGAGAAAGTTTAGGGGAGACCACTCCCGCTGGTTTATTATTCAGTCGCAGTTGAGCAAGACTTTATAAACGAGACTGAGGAATGCAAGAAAAATAATCGAAAGCATTTGGTTTTACGTTTATTTTTTGATTAAAACTAATTAAAAATTAGCAATTGCTTAACAGTTCCTTTGTTAAAATTTACTTACATCAAGTAAAAAATATTATCATTCATTATTGACCGATAATCAAATTATTCTCAAAATCAATTACGAAAGGTAAAATTTAAGGCAGAAGATATCACTGCGCAGTGTAGGATGTTGCAGCACACGGCCGCTGCACGAGCCGCCACTGGCTCTTAGCCTTCGATGCTTTTTTTAAAGATAATAAATGTTCGTAGTAGAATTACGTTTATCAACTTGGGATACCATGCATCAGCGCAGTTGGCAAATAAGAGGGAAAATACCGTATGTTTGACAACACAAAAATAGTTTTGATTTTTACTCTTTAGATTTTTTTCTTTTCTCTGTCTTTTTTATTTAACTTCGTCAAACATGTAATGCATATTAATTGACACAAACGTTAAGTAGATGTCAGTTTATTAAAATGCTAGTTATTTAATTTTTTTCCTTTATTTCTCTTGTTATAAATCAGTTATTCAGATAAAGATAGTTGTTTTTCAAACAGGGAAATAATTTAGGAGCACATTTTTACTTTCTCGTATACGAAGTATATAAACAGAAAGTATTGTAATCGTCAAAAAATTCGAACTCGATATTTTTATGAATCTCCACATTTTAGACCTCCCTGAGTCCGAAAAACACAATTTTGGAATTATGTCTGTCTGTGAAAACGATAACTCGAAAAATATTAAAGATACAGGGAAGAAATTTGGTATGTGATTTTTACACGTAATTTGAAGATTTCTATCAAATTTTGGGCAAAATCCGTCTACGGGAAGTCTGTCTGTCTGTCCGCGTTCATGTGAATACTATAACTCAAAAACTTGAATAGCTAGATGGATAAAATTTGGTACAATTTTGGGCAACTCCGTCAAAGGGTCGATTATCTGTCGGTCTGTATAATCGCATATTTTTCATCGCAATAACTTCTTAACAAAATTACTTAGATAAATAAAATTTGGTATGTGGCCTTCTTACTTTAATTGTAGATTTGTGTCCAATGTTTGTCAATCGGTTTTAAAAAGAATGCGTTCAAATGGCAAATTTCGTTTTCTTTATCTTACACCCAGCCCTATTGGTAATCACGCCGGCTTCTAATTCCACTTCCGTGTTGGACGACCTTCGGAACTCGTGGTATGACGTTTCGCTTATTCTTTTTCTCCACTGCGTTAAGGGGTTTTAGATGATTTTCTTCTCTATATTTGTTAGGAGTATATGAGAAAGTTTCGGGGAGACCACTCCCGCTGGTTAAACATATATTCCTGCTTTCATTCATAACTTATACGTAGACATCAAATGCCAAGCATTTGGTTCCGATAAAATGCAGAAAATTTGACGTCTGACTTTGAATGTAAGAATTCTGAATAGATAATTCATAGTAAATAAAACTCACTTTTTAATTTCTCGCATCTGTAGAATATCCGTCTCGTATAGGAAAGAGAAAGTACTCAAATAATCAAGGAATTCGACTTCGAGATTGTGATGAATAATGACGTTTTAGACATTTCTGAGACCGAAATAACAATTTTCGATATCATGTCTGTCTGTCTCTGAATACGATAACTCATAAACACAGCAACCAAGGTGTATGAAATTTGGAATGCTGTCTGCTAAGTACTGTGCTACTATCAGCTCTGTGAACGCCGTGATGAGGCATTACATATTTTACATGCTCTTATCTACTTTTTGCATATGTCCCAATTCTTCATATTCCTTCATGGAATTACAAGAGATTTGCCATACTTGAATCGTTATTTAAGCGTTTCCACAAGCTATCTAATCTTTGTTTTGCAATTTGAATGGAATTTGCTCATTGTATATTTTCCTCTAGAGGAAGGCTGACAATATATTTGCCATCATAGGTTTGCATAAAATGATTTTCGCATTCTGATTTTTATTTACTTTTGATATTTCATGTAATTTCATTATTGTTGTTTGTTTTATGTAAAAAGAGAAAAGATTAAAAAAAAACTGTCTTTAGACAAAACTTGTAGATGTCTAACAAATTTTGGACGAAATCTACCGACGGAAAGTCTGCCTGCCCATTCGTCCGTGCATATGTAAACACGATATTGTAGGTCTGTACCAAATTTTGGATAAAATCCGCCAATGAATTGACTGTGTGCCAGTCTGTCTATTCATCTGTATGTGAAAGCGACCACTTAAAAACTGAAAATGAAACTACTCAAATAAAACTCAGATGAAATTTAATATGTGGTCTTCAAACCTAAATTGTAGATACTTATAAAATTTTGTACCCAATCGGTTAAGGGTAATAGGTACAAACTGCGTACTCAATTTTCTTCAATATGCTACTTTAACACAAAGATTATTCAAGTAAAGATATACTTGTTTTTCAAATAGGAAAATAGACATATTTTGGAACAACATTTTTAGTCCATTATTGTTCATATTATCATTTTATACCGTTAAAATACAGAAAATTTAACATTAAATGTAAAAATGCATGCTTAATATAAATCAAAAAGTTACTCAAAATTTGATAAATCATAATTTAAAAGGATAAAACTTTATGCAATTAAGAAAAATTTCCATGAAGGGCATGTGAAAGCTGTAGTTGCTTTTAATCCCTATGAGAAAGGTTCTCTTAAAGTAACAATAATTCGTAAGTTGTCACTCGATTTAGCAAACTAGAAACATTTGGTTCTTCTAAAACCAAAGAAATCCCACTTTTTAAAAAGTTAATAAGGAAATAAAAATATAGGGAATAACATGCAAGTACTTTTTATTTACCTACAGCTTACATCTTCAACTCAGATTATTCTAAACGAAAATAATTTATTTTATGAAAATGCTGCTATGGCAGAAATGTAAATGGTTTGATTTGCCGAATCAATCGAAAAAAGGTAATAGTGCTGTCAAAACAGTTGCCGATTATTAATCATCCGTTTGTTAATCTTATCACTGCAAGCAATATCTTTTTCATTGTCTGAATTGATTTTGCGCAAAACAGTTGAATTCCCGCGTCAATGTTCCAAATTTATAAACGATGTACGAAAATTTACCGATTAAATTTTAATCTATTTCAGTTGCTTTTCAGGAAGGGAGCAAATATCAGAGCCATTCTTTGATTTCAAAGTTTAACTTTACAAGAATGCGGAAGAATATTTTTATGCACTCTTTTGTGGCCTCCCAAACACTCTAAACAATTAAATCTCATGACTTTTTTTAATACTTTTTATATACAGTAAATGTTTGTTTTTTTAAATTTCTTATATACAAAATCATTTACACGTTCCTTGAATTAATAGAAAAACTATTAAGACAAAGCGTCAGTTCAGTAACTGAAAGAAAAAAAATGCTTAATTTAACTTGTTTCGAAAATAGCTCTAGTTCAAAAAAAGAAATGAAATTTGTCTGCTGAAAGCCATTAACATTTTTATGATTACATAGTTGAATCTTTTTCCTTGGCCAGGCTCTTAAAAATTGTTTCTTACATGAAAAATTTAATAAAATGAATAAATATGCAATACAATTTTTTTGGAGAAAAGAACTAAGCATGAAGCACATTTTTAGGAGCTTTTCTTCGCAACTAGAAATTATTTGAAATAATATTTCGAAATTATTTCAAATTATTTTAATTAATTGATTATTTGAATTATGTGAAATAGTTTTTTTCTAAATAGTTGTGAATGTTGTATAATTTACTAAGTTAAATTCTGTTTAAAATTATAGATTCGGTTTTAAGTAACTGAAAAATATCTTATAATGAACAGATGAAATTGCGAGTTTAATATTTTCCCCAGCAGGTCCTGTCAAGAGACGTATGATGATATTTTAAAGCTAAGCACAGCAAAAATTCTATTTATCTTTTTGTTCACGTATTTATAAATATGATTTGAGACATCTTTACATTCATACTACTAAATTCAATAGAATTAAGATAATTTTATCTACAGGTGAATCAGCAGAACATGAAAGAACACAGACACTGACATGGATGCCATTACAGTGCCTTAAACAGACAAAAATCTACAGTTGAAAATCATTCAAATAAAAGGAGGAAATGTCTTCTTCATCAGTAGTGTTTGATCTGTTAATTATCTGATAGCTATCTCGATTTCTTTCATCGATTGTAGAATGGATTAATCATGATCGTTATCTGAAAGCAACAGAAAAGTGTTAAGATCAACGTCTTCAACGTTCTAAATCAGTGGCGGGCAATGAATTGCTTGACGAATCGTCTCAAATTCTCACGAGTTTGTTTTTCTTAAATATTTTTCTAGAATTTTATTCATGTTCTATGAAAGATCTGTCATTGTCATTAGGAGTGATTTCTTTTAATAAAATTATGTCAACGTCGGGAATAAAAGAAGCATTCTGAATAGAAAGTAATT
>BGPR01048469.1:0-11543 GCA_013235015.1 Araneus ventricosus
TCATTACTTCGTTCAGTTGTATTGCTCATAAACATTCTAACCTAGAAAATGTCTATTACAAATGTATGTATATAGTTAGCTGTAAATAAATTCGGAAGACTACTCATTGTCTGAAAACGCCTCGAATTTGCTCAGCTATCAAACCGCACCATCGGCCGTGACGTTACACCCCAGTGGCGAATCCAGGATTTGAGTCTGGGGTGGGGCTGAGGTCATACAAATTTTGTATCGTCTTGACGAATGTCCAACCTCATGGTTTACGTAAACCAAAACACTTTAACTTTACAAACTTACTCACCTGACAATAAGAATCATAAATACTCTCCATAATTTTAAAAAAAATTACAATGAAATAACTAGCCAAAAAATGTCCTCGACCACGTCAACGCTGCAAGTACAAGTGAAATGACTAGAAAAGTAGGAAGCTTTTCGAGCCTGTCAAGCCAGAAAGCAATAGCTGTCACGGTTTTATAATTTTATTAAAAATGAAAATTAAGAACAAACAGTTGTACTGATTTTAAATAAAATCAAGAATTTTAGTTTAGCTCTGGGGGGGGGTGCAGCCCGATAGCCCCCCAGTCTGCTCACTCTAAGCCTTAACATTATTGTTAAAAACTCCTTTGCAAAGACGGATAGTTGGAGGGGAGGATATGACAGCAGGAGGTAAGTAAGACAGTATGACAGTAGCGAAGTTAAAAAGACTAATCAAGAGGTACGCGAGGGAAAAAAGACTAATCAAGAGGTACGTGAGGAAAAAAATTATCAAAAGGTACGCAGGAAAAAAGACTAATCGACAGGTACGCGAGGGAAAAAAGACTAATCAAGAGGTACGTGAGGAAAAAAAATTATCAAAAGGTACGCGAGGGAAAAAAGACTAATCAAGAGGTACGTGAGGGAAAAAAATTATCAAAGGTACGCGAGAAAAAAAGACTAATCAATCGACAGGTACGCGAGGGAAAAAAGACTAATCAAGAGGTACGTGAGGAAAAAAAAAATTATCAAAAGGTACGCGAGGGAAAAAAGACTAATCAAGAGGTATGTGAGGGAAACCAGCGGGAGTGTTCTCCCCTAAACTTTCTCGTATACTTCTCCAGAGAGGTGCTGTTTCCCCTCTCCCCGCGTGGATAAAAAAATTCGAACCTACTGTTACCCAGAATCCTATGACTATCAGAAGGTTTTTCATTATATAGTCCAAGACAACTCAAGAATGTTATACAGTGGAAGCTATGGATGGTATTCTTCCGCCAAGTGAAATAGTCCTGCAATTATTCTAATATATTTTAAAAGCAATTGACATATTTCAACAGAATTTTGCTTTGAATAACAAAACCGATATTCTCTGCAATACAAATCTATTTTCAAAACGTATGTTATTTAATTTCTTAAATCTTTTTTTCCCCGCCTTTTGTCGGAAATTACGAGAACCAAGATGACCTTGAGAGCAGTCGGGGGAAAAAGCTTTTTTTCTCCGTCTCTTCGGAGTTCACATTTGGCAAATAATCGCTCTCTTGGTGATTATTATTACTCAGAAAATGTAACAGAATTTATTGATGTTAATTAATTTCTTTTTTATCATTTTTATATGGTAGCAACTTCTAAAATATCGCTGCTTTTGAAATTATTTATTGATCTTATCTTTTTTCAGTATTTGCACATTTTTTGTACATATATATATATAACAATATGCATCGAAATACAATTGAAATATATGAAAAGTGAAATATGAAGGCGATGCAAAAAACTCAAAGAAATCAAATGAAAATAAAAATATATCATAATAAAAAAGAGTACAAATGAGACTAATATTGAAAAAAGAGGAAAATTAAAATAAAAGGTTGCGTTTTTGGCATTTTCTCCAATATTAAATAATTTTCCCAACATTAAAAAAATGCTGAAACAAATTTCCTTTAACCATAGCTTATTATTCCCGCCAAAATTGAGTCGATTAATCAGTTCCAAAACGCAGGAATTTGTTTTGTTTATTATTATTCAGTTGCTTTTAAGATGTGAGATTGGGATGGATTTCTGTACATCTAATTTATTTACTTTCTTGGTTAGAATACGATATCCTATGCACACATTATTAATTATGTACATAAAGAAAGTTTCAAAAGCATCGCCGCTCTTTTACCACACAACCCTGGTCGACCATGGCCTTGGGCTCTCTCCTTGGTCATTCACTCATTCGATTAGTATTATTGATTTTAATTATTTGTGATAATTCTTATTACGTGAGATTATACAGTCGGACCTTATTTAACGAAGTCTCTAATTCCCGAAAACAAGTTCGTTATATGGAAAATTCGTTAAATAGAGATTAACCTTTTAAAATACTTTAAACTACACAAAACAGATTTTAAATTCATAAAAACTAAATATTATTAAAAAAGTAATTAATCACACCTTTATTTTGTAAATTAATATCTATTTTATATATTTTACCCATCAAAAAGAAATCTGCAAGGAAAACAAGAATAAAACAAAACATTATCCGGGAATACACTGTAGTTTCAATTAAAAAAATAATTTTATATTAAAATTAATGAATTTTAGCATTTCATCATACGAAGGCTTGTTGATTTCTGCATCATGATCATTTCCATCTTCATCATCTTCGCCTTCATCGCAATTCATTGCTGTATTGTTTTTATTTTTCACACTGTCCACTTCAAAACTGCCTCATCCACATCTTCATAGACACATGCTTTTGAAAGTTTTGAACAAGAATTCGATGAATCATAATTTTGTATCTTATCACGATTTTTTTTATATGGTTAATAAGCTGTTTGGAGGAATACCAAATTTTGAAGCAATATCCTTTTTTTCGTGCCTTTATCCACCTCATGAAGAATTAAATTTTTTTCTTGGATGCTCAAGCACTTTCGCTTTGACATTTTCCAGCTTCAAGGTCATTGATCACCATAAAATGTGTTAAAAGAAAGAATAAGTTTGAAATGTTTAGAAATATTTTGAGAAATAGGGAGAAAAAAAAATATTGGATCACGAGAAAAAGTTCGTTAAATAGAGAATGAACTTCGCTATTTGGAGGTTATTTTACGAAGAAATCCGCAAAATGTGCTTGGTTTTAAGGAAAAGTTCGCAAAATAGAGGTTCGTTAAATAGAGGTCCGACTGTATATATATGTTTGTGTTTAAGTGCTTATTGTAGATTTAATAATTTCTGTAACCATTTAATTTGTAGGGATGTGTAATCTTTTAATGTATTGGTTTTTATACAAATTATTTATACATATTATTTTCTTTGGATGTACAATTTGCATTGTGTATGTAAATTAATACTTTTGATATTAATTTACATATATATAGAATGCTGCCCAGCATGTAACACGGCATATTATTCTTGCATTTTTTATGTTTTGGCTCAATCTGTTTATCTATAAAAACTAAACGTTAAACTCTAGATTTAACGGATTCATTTGTGCGCAAGTTTATCCAAAAAATATTTGCTTACAATGAAAAATATTATAAGAGTGCTAAGAAAAATATTTAAAATAGAATATGATGCTTTCGGTTATGCTGTATAATATAAAACATTCAATGTACATACCTTAACTTCTCAAAACTCCGTATTAGAAGAGGGGGAAAAATTTACTCAATATATAATTTAAAATTTGAGTTGTAATTCGATTATTATTCGAGCATTATTTATTGTAAATATTTCAGTTTTTTTATTAAATTTCCTTTTAATTATTAAAAAATTATGCGTCCTTTATTTCAAGATAACAACATGAAAGCATGGTTGGTGTAATCAATTCTTTATTTCTTTTTTTGCATAGAATCTTCTGCTGTATACAATTTTAAATATAGTGTCAAGTGTCTACTATTGATATTTCTCAGGCTTCCTTTAATTAATAACGCACAAATTATGTACTTAAAAACAATGTAATAGTAAAAGAAAATCGACCCAAGCAACTTTTTATTTTCGCTTTGAGAACGAAACGTTTGCGCACACGAAGTAAAGAAAATCTACTTCTGGTTGTTGACGAATTCTAATAGAAAGTAACCCCAAAACGCGTAGAAATACCAACTACATCATTCATCGGTGCAGCGCCGGAAGCATAGAGTAATCTCTGTTAGCTTCTGGGTCTGTCTTTGAGTATAGTGATTGAAAAATATCTAGGTAAAGAATCAAATTCAAAGAGATGCGTACCGATTTCCCGCTCTTGCCGTCTCAAGGACAAAGTGACGTAATTCGCTCTATAACCTTCGCGTGTACGTGGAGGTGACGATCTTTTCAAAAGTAAATTATACAGACCTTCAGACAGTCAACCCTTTGACGGATTTGGCCCAAAATGTTATACGGACCTACATTCATGATGATAAAACTGTGCACAAAATTTTAACCATCTAGCTATTCAAGTTTTTGAGTTATAGTGTTCGCATGACCGCGGACAGACAGACTTCCCGTGGACGGATTTTGTCCAAAATTTGATAGAAACCTACAAATTATGTGTCAATTTCACATACCAAATTTCATCCCTTTATCTCTAATAGTTTTCGAGTTATCGTGTTCACAGACAGACATAATTCCAAAATTGTGTTTTTCGGACTCAGGGAGGTCTAAAACGTGGAGATTCGTCAAAATCTCGAGTTCGAATTTTGTTGACGATTACAATACTTTCTCTTTGTATACGAGAAAGTAAAAAAAGGTTTGGAAACTCTGAATTAGAAGACTGAAATCTGGTCTTTGTTCTTTACGTCAAAACTGTAGACGGGTAAGTCAAATTTTGGATGAAATCCTTGATCAGCAAATGCATCATCTGCCTGTCAGTCCGGGTAATTCAAAAACGCAAGAAGCTAGGTAAATGAAATTTAGCATATGGTTTTATCATCAGAGTCACAGATAGTCGCATTTATTAATCTCATTCCTTTTCCTTATTACATGGCTTCTTTAGTTTAGCAATTGGTTGGAATGTTATGCTGCCGTTGACGGAAGGCCTTTCGTAGTTTAAATATATCTTTATTTTGTGCGTAAACTAATAGTTTAATCTCTAATAAACTGAAAAACAAATTACAAATAAATGTGACCTTAAATATTCTTCCAAATTTAAATAATGTAAACTAAGATTAATGCGAAACCACACGTGTAGAAAATAATCTAAAGATTTTATTGGGAATAATTACAAGATATCTTTTATTTTTATTTACAGAAAACCAGTCAGAACTGGTTCCTTCTTATCTTTTCAACCATGGCGGTGTTGAAAGCTTGTGTTTGACTCTGCTATCACTCACATATGGGATAATAAAAATATTTCGCAGGACGAAGCCTTAAAAAAAAAAGAATAAACATTTTTTAAAAAATAAAATTCTTTCGGATAAAAAATTTCAGAAAACAGAAGTAATAATTAAATATTTAAAACTGGATTTTTTGAATTCAGAATGCTATTAAATGATTGTTTTTAAGCAAAATGATGAATGATAGAACTTATTAACGTCAAGTTATTTTAAAAAGCAGAAAATATTTATGATCATTCATTAAAACGCTTAATATGGATAATTGATGCTACAGAATCAACATTGATCAATAGTAGTCATCATTACATTATTTGACTGAAAGTTCGCTTTATTATCGATATTCTAGACAATTTTTTTTTTCGTATATTAAGTATACATAGCAAAAGTATTGTAATTGTACAAAAAACACAATCTTGATTTTTATCCAGATGATGTTTTTAAGTTCGGTAAGTTTGACAAAACTATTTTTTAAATTCTGTCTGTGTATATCTGATTACCATAATTCAAAAACAGAACTATAACCTTTTTTTCTTTTTACCTATATTTATATTTTGGACAAAATCTGTTAACAGAAAAAAAAAATTCAAAATACCTATTCGATTCTCTTCGCTATTTTATGAAGCTAAAAAAAGTGTCATACAGTAAACTCTCGCTACAACGATATCCGATGCAACGATACATCCCTCTACATCGATAAAATGTTGTGGTCCCGGTGATTTGCATATAACATAATGTTAATCTCCCCTCAATATAACGATATTCTGTGCAGCAATAAACCCCTGTACAACCATGTTTTTTTTAATCTCAAAACCATTTCCTTCCTCTGTAACAATATTTTATGGAGGATAAGCAAACTGATAATGACGAAAATTCCAAAAATGGCGATGTTTTAGATGCTGAAGAATGTGTTTTGATCCTTCAAAAGTCTGTAACTGTGCTTGAAGAAACCAGCGGGAGTGACCTCCCCTAAACTTTCTCGTATACTTTTCAAACATTTGTCATTTCCCTTCCCCCTGCGTTGATAAAAAGTTCGAACCAACTGTAACCCAGAATGCAATGACTATCAGAAGGTTTTTCATTGTTGATTATAGTGATAATAAAATATTGAGGTGAAGAATCATATTCAAAAAGATACGTATGTATTAAAACTTCGCAATATTTATTTTTTTTTTATCAAACTCGAGCAATGGCAGTTCCGCGTGCGGAGAAGAAAACAGGAGAATAGCTTGCGCATGCGCAGAGATTGTTTCCAGCACGCAAGTAAAACGAGACGACCTAAATGTTTGCTTCCTTACAAAATCTCGCCGCCAGAATTGGTTTTTGGCAAACTGCCAAGTTTTCGAAGTGTCTCTTCTTTGCACAGGCATTTCTACTATTGCGCATGCGTATGGAGTTGAACAAGTATGCGATTATACAGACCGACAGGCAATCAACCCTTTGACGGATTTGGCCCAAACTTTTATACGGACCTACATTCATGACGATAAAACTGTGTATAAAATTTTATCCATCTGGCTTTTCAAGTTTTTGAGTTATAGCGTTCGCATGTTATCGAACATACAGACAGACAGACTTCCCGTTGACGGATTTTGTCCAAAATTTGATAGAAACCTACAAATTATGCGTAAAGACCGCATACCAAATTTTATCCCCGTAGCTCTAATAGTTTGTGAGTTATCGTGTTCACAGACACACACACAGACAGACATAATTCCAAAATTGTGTTTTTCGGATTCAGGGAGGTCTAAAACGTGGAGATTCGTCAAAATCTCGAGTTCGAATTTTGTTGACGATTGCAATACTTTCTCTTTGTATACTTCGTATACGAGAAAGTAAAAAGTGGAAAAATGTCTGGAATTAACGTGGTGGAATCTTTAACAGCGGGTGATGATCTTATGTTTTTTGCAGGAGTTAGATACAGATAGGAGAAAATATTCTGTCCGAAATCACACACGAAATGGAAAATGATGATAAAGAAGACGATGATGATGGCAATCTTTCCAATCCATTGCAATCTTTATTGCCATCCCAGGAACCTCTTCAATCAGTTCAGTCCACACGGGCATTTTTTTCAATCCTTTCATCCACAAATGATAATCATTTTCGTGCATTAGACTATGCAGACCTTGTTAGTTGATTTAACAGTTTAAAAAATGAATAAGCAAACGAAAATATTAGATTTTCGATAAATAAGTTTCTCAGGTATATGTGTATAGCTAAATTTTCAAGTTTTTGCATGCTTTAACAATCATTAACTCTCTGGTGATGCTTTTTTTTGAAAAATGTATATTGTTGTATTGTGTCCACAATAAAACAGCCAAAATTTAAGTTTTTTTATATCGTAATTATATCGCCCCTCGATATAACGATACATCCCTCTATAACAATATCTTTATTTGGTCCCCAAAGTATTGTTGTAACGAGGTAGTACCGTATTTACAAAGATGTCGCTTCGCAAATATGACACCTTGCCATTCACATCGAAGAAAAATAGTATATACGATCTTAATTATTGAGTTTTTTTTCTTGTGCATTAAGACACACGTTTAAGGAAAGTATTAGACATATTTTTAATTATTGCATTTATTGACACGCGCGTTGCCACTTCGTCTAGTGAAAATATGACATACTTTTATTTCCTAGATCGCTCTAACCCTAAATTGATCTTATTTTCTGTCAAGGACGCTATCTAATAGGAGTAGGAAAAAAAGGGGACAAAATATAAAAAACATAATATTAAAAAAAATTAGATATATTAAAATAAATGGTTAAAAATGCCTTTTTTGCATTTAGGGAGTTGCTTTAAAAATTTTAAAATAATGAGATATTTAATTATTAATTTAAAAAAAAGCAGGAAGAGCTAGAGAACATAAATTACGCTTTTTTTAATTACTATTTTACCTTCACACTAACTCATTCACAGTGGTCATATTAGAATGACCATTTTCCATGTATAGTTGAAAAGAATTTTGCAGGGGCTAAATTTTTTAAACTTAAATTCGGTTAATTTTTAAATTTCGATTAACTTAATTCCGTTTTCATTCATCCCAGTTTCATACCGCAGTTCTTTTTAATATTATTAAAGTTCGTCAGTAGTCTTGTGGTCAGACGTTTCAGTTTAGACGGGACAGTCCCATTTTTAAACCTACTACGCGGTTTGCCACCCCTCAATAAAATTTCCCAAGTTGACAAACAAAAAATTTGATCACTTTAATTTTAATCTGTGCGGATAATTCACTCATTTTTACTTTCTCGTATACAAAGTATACAGAGAGAAAGTATTGTAATCGTCAAAAAATTCGAACTCTAGATTTTGACGAATCTCCACGTTTTAGACTTCCCCGAGTCCAAAAAACACAATTTTAGATTATGTCTGTCTCTGTGAGCACCATAACTCGAAAACCTATTAGAGATACAGGGCTGAAATTCGGTATGTGATTTTTACACATAATTTGTAGGTTTCTATCAAATTTTAGACAAAATTCGTCCACGAGAAGTCTGTCTGTCCCTGTTCATGTGAACACGATAACTCAAAAACTTAAATATGTATATGAATAAAATTTGGTACACAATTTTATCATCAGGACTGTAGGTCTGTATCAAATTTTGGACCAAATCAGTCGAAGGGTTGATTGTCTCTCGGTCTGTATAATAGCATATTTTTAATCGCAATAACTTCTTAACAAAATTTCTTAGATAAATGAAATTTGGTATGTGGCCTTCTTACCTTAATTGTAGATTTGTGTCCAATTTTAGCGTCAATCGGTTAAAAAAAGGCATTCAAATTGCATAATTAAATTTTCTAATCCGATTCTCCATACGCATGTGTACTGGTAGCAATCTCTGTGCACGCCGAAGGATTACGTCATTTTGTCCTTGAACCGGGAAGAGTGGAACCTAGCAGGGTGTGAAAGATCCGTTTTAATCGGTATGAATCTCTTTGAATTTGATTCTTTACCTAAATATTTTACAATCATTATAATCTACAATGAAAAACCTTCTGATAGTCATTGGATTCTGTGTTACAGTAGGTTCGAATTCTTTGAATCCACGCGGGGGGAGGGGAAACAGCACCTTTTTGGGGAAGTATACGAGAAAGTGTAGGGGAGACCACTCCCGCTGGTTATCTTTACAATGATAATTCCAAACGAACTCTTTTTAAAGCATTGCGAATCGCAATAATTTCTTAATCACATAACCCGTGTATCGTAATAAATTTTTAGCCTAATTAGTAAAACAGGTGCATGGAAAGTGTGCTTAAGGCAATGTCACTTTTTCACCTTCCGCTAAATAACACGAAAATGGCGATGACACTAATAATGACAATAATAACGTCAAGTAAATCAGAACACCCTAATCCAAGACCGCATCAGAACCAGCCGCTGATAGAATTCGAACAAGCTGAATCAACAAGACAGGTGTCCTTTCTTTGGGAAGCGACAATTCTGTGGACGCTGATGCCAAGACAGATTTTACTACACGTGTCGAAAGTGCCCAGAAGGGAAAAAGTGGGCGCTTAGAATCTATTCCTGCCGATTTGGTTCGTGCCTGAGCTTCTCTGTGTCCTTGAATCTATCAATCAACGTCCAGGAATCCGAAGGACAACGGAGAGGAAAGAAGTCTTCTTTCTCCTTGGCTCGTGGCGGGAAAGTACTCCTTTCCAGATATTTACTCATCTTTCTGATATGAAATGCTCTTTTATGGGAAACACGTGGCTCTACTTTTACTTTTTCTGCGGAAACTTCTTTTTAACGAGTTTTGTTTTTGTTGTGAGTCCCTAATTGGGTCTTTGGGTATAATTAGTTACTGTGCACGAATTGCAGTAGTGTCTCTATGTTTTAGTGCGTTGTTGTTTTCTACCTGTGCCATGTTAGAAGGAAACAAAATTCGTTCCAGCCAGTTTTTATAAATAAATTTCTTTTCATAAGGAAATAAATTTGGCTAAAAACTTTTCTGTTAGTTAGCTAAACAAATGAGTAATTCTAGTATCATTTGTTTGTTTTATAAGGAAAAAAAATTGTTTCAAAGGTTTTCCATTAGTTAGCTAAAAAAATGAAGAAATCTAATATCAGAATTTGTTCGCAGGGTAATAAAATTTGTTTCAAACATTTTCTATAAATTGACTAGAAAAATTATGGCCACAGTATCAGAATTATTTTTTAAGATCGTATCAAGGACATGAAAAGAAATATGAATAATTTTGTAACCGGTACTCTGATCTGGCGTTGGGGATGGGGGCAGAGGCGGCGCCAGAAATTTTCCGACGGGGAGGCAAGACATCTCCGACGGGGGGGGGGGCAAGCGAAATTTCTCTAATACAATAACACACAATATTTAATTTTATATTTAATTAAAGGTAATTAACTATTAATTAGCGAATTCAATTATAATAATTAATTATTTGGAATAATTAGCTATTTGTATAATGTCGGTGCAGTAAGAATTGTCTGAGGGAACGACAAGCAATAATAGAAAATGAAGAATTAAAAACATAAATCTCGTAGCAAATGAAGTGTACCGCACTGACATTGGGGAAAAAATACAGATTGTTATCTAAATCTCATAACTAAATAAAATAATAGCCGAAACAAGTGAAAATAATTATTAACTTTTCTCTAAACCTATAAATGCATAACTACATATTTAAAATTATTGGCAAAATCAGAGGACCAGTTCCCCAGCTCCAAACACTAGACTGATATCGATAATTTTTATTTCATATGGAAGCTTATGATATGTCATCAATGGTCGCCTGCATCTATCACCTTCCATTTTCGAGAGAAACCGAAAAAATACTTCTCTACTGCACATTCTCTTTTAGGAAAAACCATGAGACAGTTCCCCAGCCTGAACCACTGGACCGATTTCGACAACTTTTACTGCATATGAAAGTTTTGACGGTTTAGATATATCATCACTGGTCCCCTATCACCCTGCCCCACTCCATATTCTAAATACATCGCAAACTAAAACTTTCCTAGTGTACCTCAGCCTCTCTACAACCGCCAGCTTATTTCCTCCAAGTTTCGCAACATGGGTAAAGGATATGTAATTAAGGATTGGTCTGCCAAAGGCGGGAGTAGTCTTTGTATGCATCTTTCTATACCAAAGCACCAATCAAGCCACTGGACCTATTTTACTTTCTTTCTGAAAACGTAGTGACTCCTAGGTCAAGTACTCAAAGATCCGCCTATCCCACCGACACCATTTTTTTTAGAGAATCGAAGAAACACCTACTTCACGTACATTCTCTGTGGAAAAAGCAGCTGAGTCCCAGCCTCAATAGCT
>BGPR01048470.1:0-11543 GCA_013235015.1 Araneus ventricosus
GAGCAGTAATGTATAGAAATGTATTATAATACTATAAACCTACGATGACGGATAACAGAAAGTGACGGCTAATTGAAGGTTCACTGTACCTCGAAACTAAGCTAAAGAAAGAGCCATAGTGTGTAATTATGCGAGGAAGTCTAGTGGATGAAATTTCCGCTGTTTTTTTACGTTAAAAGTCATGGTACCTCTTTCATTTATCAAGCAATTGTGTATAGCGAAGCGTTTTATTCAAGGTACATTTTTTGCGATCACTCATTTTAAAAGTGGAGTAATCTTTATTTCTATTACTATAAACTAAAATGTCATGTTTATATTATCGCTCAATAACAAAGATGATTGATCTCACAAACATAAACTGTAACCTCTTTAGACTTTCGCAAGTGATATCCTGCACTAAAGTCAAACGACCTTATAGACGGCTTCGGACTTTCAAGCGATAAATTCAAGTGCTTTCGGAGCAAATTGAAATTTTATTGCGCTTTACGTGAAAATAACAGTTTACTTGAGAATCACCACGTTATATGAGAAAGGTTGTTATATCAAAACATCACTAAAGAAAGCAGTTTTAAGTAGAATCTTGCTATGATAATTTGAATTCAGTTGTTCAGTGTGTTAAAATACAAATAATTGAAAAATTTTAAACAATTCGACACGAATCTATAATGAAAAATGAATAAATAAGTTTAGAAAATTTTGATGCATCCTTTGAAGTTCAGTGTTACATGCAAAAGACATATGTAAAATAAACTGAAATTGGCAGAAGGTGATCATAAATTATTGGACCCATTTCAAAAATTAATAATAAAAAAAACTAATAATGTTACAACTGCCTTTTTTTTGAATGAGAGAGTAAATAAAGTTTTTTTAGATAGGTAGCGTACCATTACGGCGTTCTAAATTTGCTACAGCGAGAGATTTCCATACGCAATGGCTACCGATTAGCAGAAGCCGATGCGCGTTTTCTGATTTTCTGTTTCAGTTTTTCTTGATATCTAGAAAACTATTCAGTTTTCGAATCACAATTGATTTAACAAATTAAGGAGCTTTCGTGCTTTTATTTTTCTTCTAACTTCTACATTTCTGAGATAATGCCCCTTAAAATGGGAGATGTCCAATAATTTATGATCACTTAGACCACCGTAACGGCGCGTTACCTATCTCGGAAAAAACTTTTTAAAATACGCTCTCATTTAAAAAAACGCAGTTGTAACATCTTTTTTATTAATTTCTGAAATGAGTTCACTAATTTATGACTACCCTGTAAATTACAGATTATCGTATGCCGTCATGAATTTTGCTGAGCACTTTATTTAGGCAGGAACTTGATAAGCATGCTGTACACATCCATTTGATCATTTAAAAATATATCCTATAAAATGAAACTCTCTGAGTGTTGACCACTGAAATGAAATTTGTCTGTGCAAAAATATCATCTATCAAACATTATGAAAAATAATCAGGGCTGATTCTTCTTCCAGATGCAGTGAAACTTCGATTAACTGTCACTCGGTTAACCGTCAGTTTCTATTATCCGTCATCGTCTGAAAAGGTATGTTTATTGTATTCCAATACATTTCTATACATATTTAGTTTGATATTGAGGTTTATGTTGATTGTTTTGTAAAATTAAATACAATATGCATGTATGCCCTTTCAAAGGATTTTATTTTCGTTTTAGTCCCAAGCCAGCAGTGAAACTACGTTTACTGTACATGTGTATTAAGAGATTTCTATTATCCGTCGTCGTCTAAAAAGGTATGTTTATCGTATTCCAATACATTTCTATACATTTTTAGTTTTCATTTTTTTGAGGTTCATATTGATTGTTTTGTAAAATTAAACACAACATGTATGTATTGTTGTTCCCTTTCAAAGGATTTTATTTTCGTTTTCGTCCCAAGCCAGTAATGAAACAACGTTTACTGTACATGTGTATTAAGAGATTTCAATTATCCGTCTATTCGATTATCCGTCACAGACCTGGTCCGGACGGTGACGGTTAATTCATGTTTTAATGTACTTTGGATTCCCTGAAAGTGCAAAATATCTGAACAGAACAGTACACATCTAATGAAGGGAGCTTCCATGAAGAATGACTAACATGCTGTTATTTTTATGCACTATTTTCAAAAACTCATTCTATTATTGCTATTTTTTAACTATACTGTAAGTAAAAATGCGGAATTAAACCACTTTTAAAACGAAGAAGATCTCCATTTTTCCCCCAAACGTCCGCCTGACAGGCATTCCGGCGTACTTGAGACGACGCAGTTTTTTTTTAGATTCTTATACATTTCGATAGACGCCAGCAATCACTCGCCGAAAACAATACAATTTTGGCGCGGGATAATAAATATGTAAGGAAATCAGTTTTTACATTTAATGCAAAAATTTCAAAGGAATGTAAAAAAAGATATTGTTTTATTCATTTCTTATGAAGTTAATTGAAAGCATTCATTTCTCTTACAGTATGAAGCCGGTAATAAATTTTAAATTTAATCCAACTCTCGTAAGATTATATATGTATATTTCTAGCAAACAAATTCAGAGAAAATTAACTGAGATTTTTTTAGCTATTTTATCTTCAGTCGCGATGTTCGACAATATTTAATATGGGGCATCTTTGTATTTAAATAAATGGATGAAAGTAAACGTGATAATGCTCATGATATGCAATAAATTGTACACTGTCTTTGCATGAACTTTCAAAAAATTTAAATTGAAGATTGAACTTCGGTCTCTTTGTGCGAAATTAGAAATGGATTTTAGTTGCTTGGTTGAAAGCGAAAATAATTGGAAATTTTCAAAATGGGAGTTTCTGAGGCAGCACGCTCACGAAAGAAATTAAAGCGAAAAACATAAATAAAAGTTTCATTTTTTTTAGATTTTATCAACTGAATTATCATGTTTTTAAACTTATAAGCTAAAAGTCATTTAACCCTCTAAGCGGTTAGCTATTTTGATCTAATAGCTTTAAAATCTTAAAAATTTGCTTTAAAGTGAATAATTTGATCGTTATTGTGTTTAATCACTTGTCTGAAATCTTGAGAATATTTTATCCACTGTAGTTTAACAAATTATACACATAAACATGAATTATCTGCTTTCGAATTCAACGGAAAAATACGTCTCATACGCTTAAAGGGTTAAAGATGTTATAATTCGATCCAAAAATATCGTGGAGTTTCTGAGCATCTCAAGAGATGGTCTTTTACACAATCGATACGACAGCACTTTCTTAAAACAAAAGAATTAAGGGGTTAACTTTTGTAACCGGTGTTTACACCGACTGAATATTGAAATTATTACATAAATTGCACTGGACACATACACGAAAGAACGTATTTCTATGAAAATACAAAACACGCTTTAACAGAAGACTTTAAAACAAACATGTTTTTGTATCGTGTTACAGATAAAATGTCGATTATTTACACCGAAAAGGAAGGTTTGATAAAACCTCAAATTCATTTTTTTACTAAGCGAATATCTTTACACTTGTTTTACGGACTATGATAATTATTATGTACTACTTTCACAAATTATAAACTTGAAAGTTAAGCAAATTTATCATTTGCCTTGAAGATGAATAAACTGAAAATTTACCCTAACTATATTCCTTATATCGGCAAAAGCCGAGCGTGGTAGTTGGTTTCTCAAATGCTTAACTATAGTTACTAAAAAACAAGTTTTACAGGGGCAGTGTTACTGTAAGATTGTCACACAAAGCAGATAGCATATATTTGTGGCTGATAGTGTAGGGCAGAATCGACTTGATATAGACAGGCAACAGTGAAACAGTTAAAATAAATTGTACTCTTTTCCAGGGTTTTAATTGTATTTTGTAGTTGCAAACGTGTCATTTCCATTTTCAAAAATGCTAGTTTTTTCAAAGATTTTATGCCCATTATTTGCATACTGAAATATACCACCGAAATGCTTCGAAAGCCATGCATTTAATTTTTTTAAATCCTATATTTGACAGAATGTCCACTTTTCCCACAAATTTTCTTTTGTGAAGATGGGGATTTTTATAGATGCGTAACGCAGTTTTTATGTGAAGTTTTTTTCGACATTCTAAAAGAAACTCTTAATGAATTTAGAAATATTTTAATTTGATCTTTCACTTTAGAGAATTCTTTTCCATCAGGCTTTGAAATCGTTAAATCTATTCGATATTTTTTCAAAAAACAGGAGCTTTTTGATTGTTGTTTTCTGCTAAAAGGTTAAGAGTAAGCTGTAAAATACAAGCTGTAAAATTCTTGAAAATGCTATTTTACTATCAGCTATTTTTATTTCAAGGATTGACTAACACGCCAAACCAACAATTCATTGCAAATCACGCAAAAATTTTCTTGTAAGACAACAAATTTCCAAATTTTAAACAAAAATTACTCTCGGATATTATTTTCTTCAGATATAGCCATTAATGTGAAAGAAAACGCTTACCTTCTTGTGCAGAGTTGGCTGAAAGTTTTTAGCGAGGTGTTGTTTCCAAATAGAGGAATAAATAATTGCTTTAATTAAAACAAAGCACACATTCTTCGCCAGCTTCGAATGGAAATTATGAAGAATCCGCCGGTCCTTAATTGAATCACATTCGGCTAGCACCGCCCTCTCGCTCACGTCATTCTCTTCGCAGCCAATGGGAAGACGATCCAGATGATTACTCGATCTTGGCGCGAAATGGCGAATGGCTGATAAAAATATTGTCTCCGTTTCTCGGTTTTAACGATGAGAAAACAAAAACAGAACTCGAAATTGAAGAAATATCAAAAGCTTAGGAGGTTTGTTTATTTTGGGTACATACTTGGAATGAAATTTCGCGTAGCCTGACAGCATTTTAGTTCGTTTATGAACAACTAGAGGGACTTGCCTTACGAAATAACTGCCGCCTGGGGGCTAGAAGGTACTTTCTTTATATTACTAATATAATAAATTTCTCTTTCTTATGAGTGAAAAACAAAGTATTTGCAGCGAAGAGAAATAAATGAAATTAATAATTATAACTTCATTGGTATCTAAATAAAAAAGTTAGAATGAAATGTTAAAGTTTTAAAAAAATTGTATTAAAGTTTGTTAAACTCTGAGGGAAAAAATAGAAGATTTAAGATAAACATTCTTTTAGAAAACCGTGACCAATTTCAGTTTATTTTTTTCCATGCAGAGAGAACACACATTTTAAAATTGTTTTCACTTTAGATCCAATGCATGAATTTGAACGATTTCAAAATTAATCATTTCATAACATACCTAACTAATAAAAAAAGTTTCTAAAGTCCAATTTTTCTTATTGTACTGAATATTTTTTATAAATATTTTCTATTTCATTTTTTTACTTTTTAGTCTTGAATTTATATTTCACTATTACAAAAATTATGGAACCTAGAAATCAAATTAATTTTTTATGAAATTTACTACCAGGTGGCGCTACTCGTATGGAATAAAAATTTAATTAAATGAAATGAATCGATTAGCTGGTAATGAAGTTCAAAAAATACTAAAATATTGTATTGTTATCGATAACATAAAAGTGTGCAAAATTTCAGAACTCAAGCCGGTCAGGAAGTGAATGAAAATTCGATTACGAAATTCCATACTTACAAACATGAAACACGTCAAAATATAAAAATGCATGTGTAAAAATAAGATGATGTGTAAAAATAGAATGATTTAAATAAAATGATTATCTTAATATTAAAAAAAATTACATCATTTATTTTTCTAATTTCAATCAAGTGTCATTCAAGTCATCGACGCAAGACATTAACAACTTTACAATTTATGTGCTTTTAAAGCTTTAGGATTTATGTTTATTATATTTAGAATTTTTGTGGTTAATATTTTGCTTGAATTGTTTTCCGATACTTAAAATATACGAAAATGAGCGCGTTTTGATTAATTATAAAAGATGATTGAAAATACAGTCTCTATCTATCAATAATTGATAAAACAATCAATAAAAGTTTTGAAATGATTGCATTTTTTGTTTTAATATTCTTAAAATGCACGAATCGAGAATTTTCTTGCATCTCGCCAAAGAACAAAACACAAAGATGTTTTGACAAATTTTGGCAAGCATATTTCAGCAACAAATATTAAACGAATTCGTATTCGGCGACGTAATATTCGGTTTGTACGTTACGTCAGTTTGACAATTATTTATTCCGTGTCAATACTAAACATAATTCATTTTAATAAGAAAAAACATACTACGTGCATTAGATGATTTATTGGTGTGTTTGTTCTATGGCCTACGAATTAACTGTTTTCTTTGGAACAATCGTAGAATTAAAACAGAATTTAATTGATACAAGTTTTATCATGTTATTTATTCCACGAATATTCCAGAAAACACAATGCAGACAGAGAACAACACTTGTAGAGATTAACAACACAAAAAAATAGCAAATCACTAATCAGTAACTAACAGCAGTACCGCTCAGCGTCTCTCAGC
This sequence comes from Araneus ventricosus, assembly GCA_013235015.1. Classification (NCBI taxonomy): domain Eukaryota; kingdom Metazoa; phylum Arthropoda; class Arachnida; order Araneae; family Araneidae; genus Araneus; species Araneus ventricosus. The sequence goes on from BGPR01048470.1 coordinate 6,461, forward strand.
TTACCAGCTCGCACTGCGAACAAAATTCCAAAGACAGATAAACTCGTTTGAGCACCTCGGGTTTCTATAGTTTTCTGACAAGGCGCGATGTCACATGGAATTCTCCAGAAGAATCTTCAGACTTCGGTTCCTAAGAGAGATAGGAACATAATTCTTGCATTTTCCAGAACCTAAATTTTGCTGCTAAAGTTGCGAAAATTGGCGCTAAGTCGGGGGTGCATGGTTTGACATCCATTAAGAATCTCCGTAAATCTCTTTCTTACCACAAGGCTAACATAGCAGGAGAAAGATATTACAGATTCGTAATAATATGCAATGTATCTCAGGGCTGCGGTGGCCTAGTGGTAAGATGTAGGCTTTGGGGCCGAAGGGTTCCAGCTTCGGAACCCGATTCCACGGAAGGTCCGTCGTGTATTGGACCTGTTGCACGCTAGATCATACGTAGGGGTCCAAACGTCTTCCCGTTGGTGTGGTGAAGGTAGATTGAAGAGGGGGTTGCCAGCTCAGGTGTCGTCCTCGTCTTCTGACCGTCGTTCAAAATTACGAGGTCTGTCCCAAAATAGTCCTCGTGTTGCTTCAAAACGAAACGTTAATATAACTAAACTAATGTGATGCATCTCTAGAGAAATTATTGTATCTTCGAAAATGTCCGTCGTCGAGGTTTTGATGACTGTAAAACCTCTAAATTCGACTAATGTCGACTATAATCTCCCGAATGGTATTAAAAAAACCTGAAATACTATGTGAATACCGATGCGGTAACTCGAAGCGCTACGAGCTGTATTAATTAGAATTAACATGACATCTTTACACACAAATTGCAGATTCGTATAAAAATTTTGTTATTTCATATCATATTTATTTGTCAATTATTTCTCATGACTAAAATTAAACTTGTAATATTTTTCTACAATATTTTATATCATTGAGAGCAGCATAAGCGAAAAGATAATTTTTGAACTTTAGGATCATGTGAAGATAGTTATTTATTTATTTATTTGTTGTTATTAATTTAATTGAAAATCACACGTCATGGTATGACGGGTGCAAACTGCCTCTTCATTCGAGAGATTTCCCATCAAATTTAACGTGTTTAAATCGATATATATGCGCGAGAAATGTTTAACATTGATTCGGCTTCGACGCGTCTTCTATAAGCGGCTGCATCTACTGCAGGAATCCTGTCCAGCGATTCCTGGCTTTGCCTCGCTAACCATCTTGCTTTCCTTTCCTTGGTCATCCGGCGTCTTTTTGCGATGGGTTCTTCGTCGGTATTCATCGTAAAAAATATAGTAAACTAATTCATGATTGTAAAGTATTAAATTATAGCAAAAAATATGTACAAAATATGTACAGACACACATAATAATTCAATAACCATGAAATTCTCAGCTTGTCAAATTTTACCATATGATTGGCGCAGTTTAGCCAAAAATGGCTCTTGCGCCATTAAACCCCAACCAACCAACCTCAGCTTGTCAAACGTCAGTCAGAAGTTAAAATTTCAAAGTAATTCTTTTTCGAAATTCTAATCAAAACGAATCACTTTTCTGCTTGTCAAACGTTGCCAAAAATATTATCAAATTATATCATCACGATCGCAATTAATAATCAGATGTATCGTGTGGTCCAAACTATATCACGCGCATGATATACCACTGACGTGATTCACTACTTTCTATTAAAAAATAGAAATTAATTTGAAATCTATGATTAATATAATTTAAAATTTCTCGGGAACTATTGATCATAGCGAGATAATTTTATATCAATCGATAGCAAATTTTATTTCACTATTCTATAGCTATTAAATTTGAAACTAGACCGACAATTACTTTTTTAAATTTAAAATTACTGAAATTTAGGTGCTCTGACAATGAAATAATTCTGTTTAACGTTTCGCAGTGCTATGGCGCGAATTTTATTGTTGGTGACGTCAGAGCGTTAACGGATCAGTGAGAGATAGATCTGGGCTATTATATTAGTAATTTAAAAGTTAATGCCTTAAAACTTCAAAATCAAGATACCATAAAACGACAGCCAAAGGCAATAAAATGTTAGCGGGATAGTACTTTTACGTACTTGGGAGATGAGTTCTTTTGAAATCCACTTGGTAAAATCTTTTTTAACCACATAATTTTAGGTGTCACCCAGTGGCGTCTCAGTGTAATGTAATCGTGGTTGTGCTGTAACTTCTAATCCTTTAAAGTGTAAAGGCATATATAAAAACCACTTACAATTATTTTTTCATTAATCGAATTTTTAATTCATTAATTTGGCTTTTTTATTAATTAAATGCTAAACTACTCAAAGTTAATGGACTTATAACATGTTTTACTTCAAATAGGTACATATTTTTTTAAATAACTAATTTTAATAGGAAATTTAAGCTCGAAATTTGTTTTTCAGTTCCTTTTCTTTCCTTTCTGCGGCTGAACATTATAATGTCATTATAGTGCATAACAAAAATGATTTTCTTATCAATTAACATTTTAAAGGGCCGTTTTTCCTATTAGTGTTATAATAAAATGGCTTTGAGATTGAGATTCATTTAAGAAAAGAATTTCATTTAGCTTATTCGATGAACATTAATTTTTTTTATTAATTAGATGTTAAACTACTCAAAGTTAATGAACTTATAACATATTTTACTTAAAATAAGTACATATTTGTTTAGAGAATTTAAGCTAAAAATTTGTTTCCCAGTTCCTTTTCCTTCCTTCCTGCGGCTGAACATTATAATGGCATTATAGTGCACAACAAAAATGATTTTCTTATCAATTAGCCTTTTAAAGGGCCATTTTTCCTAGGAGTGTTATAGTAAAATGGCTTTGAGAATGAGATTCATTTAAGAAAATAATTTCATTTAGCTTATTCGATGAACATTAATTTTTTGTTAATTAATTTTGCTAATTAATAATTAATTGTCAAGTACAGACACTTCGTTATGATTTGAGAAAAGAAATAGAGCGTCTCAATTTTTGCCTCAACGAAAAATTTGGCGAGAACTTACGCCAATCTTAAAAAATGCATTTAAAAATTAATGAATTTGGTGGTAAGTATACTTTCCATGGCCTTATAAAGGGTTAACAAGAAAATGTTTCATGGTATAACTAATATAAAAATAAGCATAATAGAATGCTATTTATTAGTATCATTAAAAATAACTTTAAGAAAATATATCTGCCATGTTTGGTTTCCGCGGAAACATCAAAAGCTTTTAGCTTGATGTTTGCGCGACTATTGGAAAACGTTTTATCCGTTGAAATCAAAGCGGCTACGTGTAATCAATGCCGATTCAGTATGCCTCAGAAAACATTTCATTCTTTTTTGATGTTAAAAATCAGAATTCAGGCTCTGATGTAGTAATAGGAATTGCCAAGACGACAAAAAAATTATTTATTCTATCACTTCTATCTAAAGGTGCACTGTAATATTTTTAAAATGGGAATGCACTTATTGATATTCTTTCAGAAATTCTGTTACTTGAAACTAACCGTGTTTTATTCGAAATCGAAGCAAACTATGAATCATGATTCAAAATAGGCTTGTACAGAATAATATCGGGGTTGCGGAAATTTTGAAAATTTCTGTCAGATTCAACAACATTAGTAACTGAAAATCATCGAAAAAAACACTCGGATTGCAAGAAATCTCATTCAAATACGATTGCATTAAATACACCATTTTCACTTAACTTTTTATGTATCATTAATAGTCTTTCACGTCCTTATTTTTTTTCAAATTTCAGGCTCAAGAAAAAATTTTCCGCCGTGGAAAAACATTAAAAACTTCGCTTTAACGTCACTGGCACTGCCCTTCATCGCAGTACTTCCTTCAGCTTAAAAACGTGCCATAACTGCGCATGCGCGCAGGCGTAATTCAGTATTGAAGGAAATCGCAGTTCTCTCTTGAGTAATTATTCTTTTCTCAGAGAGCTATGATCAGAAACTGAGGTGTAATCGGACATTGAAAAAAAAAACGAGCACGGGACTTAGTTTTCTGCCTCAGTTTTTCTCTACGTTTCACTTAAGGATCGACGGCTTTTAACGTAAAATCGCTGTAATTTTTTATGGATTTAAATATTAGAGGCGAAATAAGATAAATAAATGATTAAATTTACGCATTGAAAAATTTTGGATGGGCTGCAGGTACCGAAATACCTATTCAAGAGCCGTCCCTGGGTATAAAAATAATTTTTGCTCTTGTTAATTTAGTTATCGCCGTTGAACTTCAAAATCATGAAGCTCAAAATTCACTAACAATCAAAGACAACAAACCTTTAGAGGAAAAAATAAATTTATGTGCTATTAAGCGATATTTATTGACGGTAATCGAGAGCGTTACGTTACGTAACGCCTATGAAAATTATTATCAACCGCTCATTTTATGTGTTACCCATATATGAAAATAGAAGATTTATTCGAAGGAAAAGCAGATTTATCCCCGACTTATAATTTTCCCTTTATTCTAATTTTCACAAAACTTTTCCCCGTTTAGTTTTATTACCATCTCGCACAATGCTTTCCATCAGAACAATAAAATATTTGAGGTATTTTCTTTATTTCATCTCTTTTACTTTTTCGTGTGCGAAATATGGATAGTGAAAATAAGATAATGATTCATCTATGAGACTTTATTGAATATCTTCCTTCTACACCACCTTAACCCTTTATGTCATGGTGTTGCCTATCTGCAAGAAACCCAAAAGGCGCTGTATTTACCACAGTAAGATCTTCAAGTCGAATTCAATGGTTGCTGCATTACTGCCACATTGTAGTTGACACTATATATATATATATATATATATATATTAATAAAAGAAAACATACAAAGAAAACATTAAAAACACGTTGTAAAAGAAAAACCAAAATAATAATAAAAAGGAACAAAAACGCCAACGACCGGGACGCGTCATCAGCAAGGGAAATCCCGAACAGGCGCACGCATAAAATTCGGTGTTTTCTGAACACAAAACTCTAGCAATAATGCTAAAAAGAGTTTGTTTCCCCGGAACACCGAAACAAAAACCAAAGTTTGAAAAAAAGCAAAAAGCCCAAGTCCAATTGAGAAAGAAATAAAA
>BGPR01048471.1:0-11543 GCA_013235015.1 Araneus ventricosus
CTAGAGTAATTTTGATTAGATTTTAACCAGCGAGGGATATGTTGTGAGTTCGGTGAAAATATCGACAGAATTTGTAGATGGGCTAACCAGCTAAAAGGGGGTGGAAATGGTGGGGGAATGAAAATTTCATTTTTTCCATAATTCCTTTACGATTGAAGATAGAATGAAAATTCATAATAGGCGAATTATTGCCTCTTTATAATAAACAACTTTTGTATTGAAACTTTTTTGATAGCTACAATTTTTTTAGAAGTTATGAACTAAAATGCCACTATCAATCCCCTCCCCCATTTTATCATTTCCCCATAGCTTTGTTACGACTAAAGATAGAACGAACAACTTTTATATTAAAAGTTTTTGTCAGCTAATATTGCTTAGAAGTTATGAGCTGAGAAGTTATATTCAATTCCCCCCCCCCATTTATCATTTCCCCATTGCTCTGTTACGATTGAAGATAGAAAGAAAGTTTCAATTAGGGGAATTATCACCTTATCATAACAAACTACTTTTATATTGAAACTTTTTTGACAGCAAGAATTACTTAGAAGTTATGTGCTCCCATCAGCCGCATTCACGTCCACTTTTTGTACGGTAAACAAGCTGATATACCTGGCTTTCTCCGGATTAAAATGCTTTCATGTCTAATATTTTTAATGTAAAAACTACTATTGTATAAAAATTATAATACACAAATTCCTTTTCTGATCTGAAACGTTTTCAATTAAATTGAGAATATCAAATGAAACAAACAATTTTTAAAAACAGCTGATTTCTCCATAAATTATTATTTGTTATATAGGTACTTCAAATTTCGTTAATAATTACTAAAGTAAAAGAAAGAAAGGTTTCAATGAATATTTTGAAACAATTAAATTAACTATTAATTACTCATTAATTTAAAGAATGGAAATAAATCAATCATTATTTGGTCCATGATATAAATTGTTAATCGTCTACTTTTAAAATTTTCTTTTAGGATTAGTCCAGAATTCTATGAATGTATTCTGGCAACTATATATATTCGTATTATTCTTGTTCTTCAACAATAAAGAATATTGTTACGAATTCTGTATAAAATTAATTTTGAAAAAATATTAAAATGAGAGAAACAAATTGCATGGAAATGAAATGTTTGTCACTGAAATGCTAATTTTTAAAAAAATTTAATAAGGTGTAAAAATAGTTTCGTGAGATAATGTTTTTCAAAGATATAGCGGAAAAACGCCTTGCTTAATTTTTAAATAACTGAAATTGTAAGTAACTTTTGGGTTTTGAAAAGTTAAGGTGAAGTTTCTCTTGTCTTAAATAAAAAGTGTGGAATGTCTGGTTGAAATCAGTCAAGTGGTTTAGGAGGAGATGTGGAGCATACATACAGACACAATAACTTTTATTTAAATTAAGATAATTATTAGATCATTACAAGATTAAGTATGCTGGCATATGCTATGAGCCATAAATACGGTTTTAGTGAAGATATCGTCACAATTAACTAAATATTTAAATTTATTTAGATAAATAGTTAATTTTAATAATTAATTTGATAATTAATTAATTGACAGATTACTTTAATTTCATATTTAACTAAACTTGGCTACACAAAGATTTGTTTAATATATTTAATATAAAATAGCCAAAAAAGATAGATATATAAGAGTTCCCTTTCACTTTTTTTATATTTCAAAATATCTCATTAACTTTAAAATTTTGGGGGGATTTCTGCCTGAATATTTGCTTTTAACTGTCAATGCAGATTTAAATTTCCTGCTCAAAATGGCTGCACTGATATCCTATGCTTTAAACACACGTGTTAAATTTGGAACTCACAATGTTTAATAATTTTTATTCTCTTATGTGTTAAGAATTTAGTGACTATTATCTATGTAACCAGGGAGTTCTCTAAATGAGCCCATTCTAGTAATGTTTAAACGTTTCATGTCATGTGATTTTACCATACGACAAAGTAATGTTCGCACAATTATATGGTAACCTAGATTAAATAAACTAATCTAGAGTCGTTCTTCATACGTGTCAAATGTCAATTTCTTGCTACTGTTTCAGATAGGCTGGCTTAATGTTATCTAGGGGATATTTGCGCTGCTGGGAGTTTATTTGTTTATGATTCCTACCTGTTCAATGATTATATGTTGGGATATAAAAAAAAAATTACCAATTTACTGAGCAATAAATCTAGCATAACCTTTTGGAATGAAAAATGGAATAATAAAACCTTGATATAGTAAAAAATTAAATGTCATGAAAACAGAATCACAGCGTAAATATTGCAATGTGTAGAAACAATAAAGTCATTGGCTATGTCTGTATTGATCAATATGTAATATTTCATTACTTTTGTAACATTAGCGTAAAGGAATCTACCTTTGCCTTCAAGCTTGCCGAAAAGGGATTTTTTATAATGCGTTCTCATTTAAAAGAAAAACCGTAGTTGTAACATTATTAGTTTCTTAAATTAATTTTTGAAAATGGGTCCAATAATTAGGAATGAAGTCATTAAAATCATTTCAGCTCCTCACATCATTCAATTATAGGAACATTTTACTTTTGCAACAAATTGATTCTTATTAACATTCTTCAGAGAAAACTCATTCTAATAATTTTATTTCGCACAACTTATGAAAAAATGCTTTGAATACTTAATTATATTCGAATAATTTATTCTAAACCCATTTTATTACTCATTTATATTAATTGAAAGAAACGTAAATTCTTTCTGAAATTTGCATATTATTCAGCTTCAAATATCATTCAAACAGTTCTACTTTAACAAGAAGAAATACTCTCAGTTTTCATGTAAATGAATAAAAATGATTTGTTGAGAAAGATATTAAAAAACTTTACTGAGAAAACTGCAAACTGTACAGAATAAGTAAAAGTTTTTTCTGGAAATTTCCAAGGCCCATTTCGGATAGCAAAATATTTCTTTCTCATCTTGTATGGACGAAGGTTCGAAAAATTACTTTAAAATCCTTTTCCATATTTTTTAAAAACAAGGCAACTTTTTGATAAAAGACTCGAAGTAAGCACAAAAATAACAAATTGTTCAATTTAATTAAAATGCATTTTGAATAATTTTCCATAATTAACCATTAGTTACTGGAAAAAACCAAACAAATTCAAATGTATTTAATCGTGACTCAGCAATTCTAAAGCAAACTGAAAACATCTACATGCAAATGATTGCAATTTCCATCTTCATTATTTTCTTTCGATGAAATGCAATAATTAAATCTTCCTGTTCAGTCTGTGGAAATGATGCTTAATTATCTTTTTATTGCTGTTTGCCATTTCGATGTTATCCTAGAATAAACGAAAATTAATCAAAATTGATGTTTATAAATGTTGTTTTCGTGTCTTATATTTGTAATCTATTTCATCGACGAAAACACTGTTTTTCCTTCCAAATGAGCTCTTTTATCGTGAAACAAGAAATTTGTTCAACTTTGGATGGGATTTGGCAATAAATTACGCAACTTCTTCCCGGACATCAGTAAATTAGCTTCCATTCTTTCTTATATCCTGTAATTAGTGAAGCATAACAACTTATTTTCTCAGATTGAGATCTAATAACAGTCTCTTTCTTTCATTTCTTATAATATGGTTTAATACGCATTTCTGTAATAACAGCTCTTTGCTAGTCTCAAAATTTCTATATATAGTACAATTAACGACTGAAATATGTTTTAAGAATCTTAGATCTAAAATGGTTCCATGGTTCTAGGCTTTCTTTAAAAAATTTGCTGATTTCTTATTTTGGTAGAAAGTTCGCGTGGGATTGTGATAGCGTGAGGGCATTTTTTTTCTCTATTCTAAGCATGGGTAAGTTTATTTTTATGATGGCTGTTACTTTTAAATCAATCTTATTAGCGTTTTTATGTTTGTGTTTGGTTTTCCTTTTTCTTCTAAAATAATCCTTTTTAGATGGTACTGATCTCCTTTGTCTTTTGTTGGGAAATTTCGGGCTAATTTAAGCTATATTTGGCGTAATGCAAGCTTCTAACAGAAAAATTTCCCAAATATTTTGAATCCATTCCGAATCAAGTCCTTAGCCCTTGATAAAATGGACAAGAATGGATTCCTTGTTTGTTTAATTCGATTCCCTCTGAGTTTATACTTAGTTTTTTTTCTTACTTTCTTTGAATGATTTTTATTTCTATTTTAAGAATCTTACCTATTATAACAAAAGCACTTTCTGCTTTCCCGTATATGAAGTGCATCTGAAGGCAAGGGTGTTTTAAGCTCTTTGGAGACTCCTGGCCCTGAAATTCTTGGGAGCCTTGAGAAATTATCACACATATGGGCATTCCGACTTATTTGATTCCCCAAGAAGGTCAGCGATTAATTTCAGAATGTTAAAATTGAAATTAATGGGTTTTAACAATATTATTCTCGTTATTGTTTACCTGTGCCTGTGAGGCGCATTGAGCCGTAACTCGTCAGTCCGAATATTGCGCCCGACGGAGGGTTTATTTTAAAAAAAGAACATAAGTGCAGCCTATAGTTTTGAATTCGTTTTACTCTCAAAACATTTCAGAATTACATGCTGTAATTGGACACAAGATAACAATACATGTTCATAGCTTAACCGAAAAAAGCGTAATACTAAACGGCTCCCCCCTCTCTTTTAGTTCGGTTAAACGGGGTTGTACTGTATTTATAAGTTGAAATGGCTAAACAATGGAAAAAAATTCCCTAACTTGCACGTTTTTAAACAGAGCTGAAAAGCATCATAGAAGAAACTAAATTACCTAAAATTAGAAAAAATACCTATTGCAGCATTTTCCCAAAACATTGTTATAATGAAGTCTGTTGTTCAACGGATTGGAGTTCACTCAATTTTGCATAACAAACTACGAACACTTAAGTGTCCTTTGAAATAGCGACTCCATATCCATAAAATGGTGGTTAGTTTCCGAATTGCTTAACAAATTAAAGCTGGACATTCATCTGCACTCCATTCCGTTCCATTTGTCCCAAGACTGATTTTTCCCCACCCATTCAAGTCGTAAAATGAGGCACGTCATTCACGGAGGCTCCAAAGTGCGCTACCAGCGCTCTTCGATCCCCTCTATTTCGCCTCCCCGACATGGCGTATTTCCGATTTTCTAGCCTCGACACGAGGTCCCGATCTAGGCATATCCTTTGATGTGCCTCTACCCTCGCCAAAAATTGGAATCGGCGCATGAAGAGTTGGATTTTGAGTCCGTTGGAATTCCAGCTTTGCCATTCCGCTATACCAATTTCCATCGGTTTTTAAAACTGGCGATTGCTTTTTCCTTCCCGTGTTCCAAAACTTCCATCTTGGAAGAGATGTGAATGGCCTGCTTAAGATTCATTTCTGGCATAAGACTGGATTCGAAGCGAAGCTAAAGCCTTAGTTTCGTCTCTTAAAATCTTCTAAAAAGTCTAAAAATTTCACTTGAAATCTAATTGTTTAGATGTATATCGCGGAATCTCTATAGAATTAATCATTCAGACAGAAATTGCAAGATATAACAGCGCATCACTACAAAAAAATCGAAAACAACTTTCCTTATTTTATTTCAATAAAAAAAGTCAACTTCCTAATCCGATACATGGAGGGTTCAGAGTTAAATTGGATAATAGAAATCCATGAGATTCATTTCCCAGAAAACAAACCTCAAAGTTGATTGCCAGCATTTACAATAACAGTGGACAATTAATTGTTCTTGCTGCCTAATTGATACAAGTTGAACTATAGACTTCAATCATTATTACGCAAAAGATAAAGGGTGATCATAAATTATTGGACCCATTTAAAAAATTAATGGAAAAGAACCTATAATGTAGCAGCTTCGGTTTCTTTTAAGTGAGGAAGTAGCTCAAAAAGTTTTTTTTTAGATAGGTAACAGCCGTTACGGCGCACTAAATCTGCGCAATCCAACGCAAGTGTCAAAATGCTACCTGCTGCAGAAGGCTCGTCCCTGTTCAACAGAAGCAAATCAGTTGTAACTGTTCAACGAATTATTCAGTTAGAGTATCGAAATTCTGTCTCCAAGTAAGAACTACATTAAGCGTGGTTGTGATCAATTCAGGAGTGAAAATCTCCCTCACTGATGCACATTTCCTGTTCCCTTTAATTTCTCATACCAACGCTTGATGGAGTTCTTACTTGGAGACTGAGAATTTCGATACCCTAACCCAGCAGTTCCCAACCCGTGGGCCTCGGATGGCGTATTAGTGGGCCGCGTAACACTGGTCAAAAATCAAAGCCAGGGAAGCTTCAAGAGTCCTCATTTGTTTTTTCGTTTAATAAACAATATATTTTTAATCCTTTTACTGTAAGCTTTACTAATTGCTGACATATATGTGCATGTGATACATAAATATATTATACGTGTTTGTTTACTTGTATATTTAGTTAATGGGCCGCAAAATATTTTTTTATACAACAGGTGGTCAGCAAAACCAAAAAGATTGGGAATCCCTGCTCCAACCCAATAATTCTTTGAACCGTTACAATTGATTTGCTTTCGTGGAACCAGAGACGTGCCTTCTTCTACACGGTAGCCATTTTGACGCTTGCATTGGATTGCGCAGATTTAGTGAGCCGTAACGGCGCGTTACCTATCTGAAAAAAACTTTTTGAGCTACTCTCTTATTTTTAAAAAAACGAAGTTCCTACATTATAGGATTTTTTTATTAATTTTTGAAAATAGGTCCAATAATTTGTGACAATCTGTATAACACTTCTACACCACATAGTGGAAAGTGGGAATGTAGCATGACAGTGTTAGTGCACAATGGGCAAAACATGGATTTGGTCCACTATAACTCTTAAACCTCCCAAGCAAGACTCTGCGTTTTATCCTTCAAATAGAGCTATGCTTATATGTGATTCAGAGTTTTATGCGTCCTCTTACAATCCTTTTTCCCGAAAATCTTTTAGAGCTTATCGAAAAGAAGAAAAGGCCGTACCTATTCTCGAGAAAGCTGAAAATCTATAAAGCCACCTAGTTAATTAGCACAGTTCCCAGTTGTTTCCAAGGTTCCTTAAAGAGAGCGAGTGCAGTAATTAGATTAGAGCACTTTTGAGAATACCGAGAGACTTCTTCAGCAAAGTTCCTTTTTTTCTTTTAATTTTTATTCGAGAATTTGATATTCAAAGAAAGACTTTAAGAAAATCGCGAAGAGAAAAAAGTTCAATTAATTTGTCGATGCCTAGATAAGTAATTAAACTAACTAAGATCGAATCTCAATATCATGGAAATATAAGTTTCTTGGAAAATAGAAAGTTTTTCAGATAAGAAACTTCTTTGATCGTTGCTGTGATTTTAAGAGCATGCGAGTAAAAATGATTGAAAAATATCTGAATACTGTCAGAAGAATGCTGTAGAGAATATAGTTCAGACTTGGTCTTATTACTCATATTAATATTTGCATGAAACTTGCAAAATATCTAGAGAAATAAACAGTTTGTTGATGTGTTAAGATAATAAATTAGTTTACTTTTATTTAATTCTTAATTATTCTTCCATTATTTGTATTTATAATACAATTTGCATAATTTCATTAAGATCTTGTTAATGTTGCGTATTTTATTTCATTGAATACAATCAAGATACATCAGAAATATGTGATGGATCATAGATATCAACAAGTCAATATATCAATTCAAACATACCGAAAAACGCGTTAAGGCATAATTATCTATTTATTTAAAGAAAAACTCCAGTTACAGAGTGCGATGAACAACAAACACACAAAGAACAAAAGCCACAATGAGTGAATCATAAAGATATTAAAAAACACACTAGAAAATAAAAAAATTGAATACAGAGAACACAAAAGTTCAAAACAAAAAACCATAAAAATTTTGCAAACCCATAAGTAACTGAAAACGAAAATACACAATCACCAAAACATTAAAAGGCACACTAGGATTCTAAAAGTCGTATACTGTCATATTAATATCCTAAAAACACATTAAAAATTTAAAACATCAAATCAAAAAACCATTTTAAAAAAACCAAGGATTAAAAAGTTAAATATACACAAGCACCAAATCCTTAAATACACATAATAATGGAAACAAAAAATTGACTTCAAATTTATTTTCCACAACTTTCATTTTAAAAAAAACGACCATATACATGCCAATTAAAATTGTAGAACAACGCTTTTAGAATAGGATTTTATTCCTCAGCGAATTCGGATTGATAAAAAAGCACTTAAAGGCATTTTTCGACGATCTTGTGTTTTAAGACAAAGTGGAAATTTTTCAAAAAACTATGCGGATATTGATGTGAAATCTTTATTAAATAATTCATTCTATATAACACGTACTACAGTAAAATTGCAAACATTTCCCTAAAATTATAAAAAAAAATTAAAAATATTTTTTAATTTGCTCCAAACCTAATTAAACTATCTTAAGCTCAACGGCTTATTTTATCGATTTTTAAAATAAATATAATTATCATATATGAATTTTCCTTCTCTGATAAATAACCTTTTATTTAAACACAAAAATAACAATGTTCCGAATTTCCCTCCCCTTCCACAACCTTACCCGACCCTATAACCGACCAATAACTTAACACAATAAAATTGTTGTGTATTTTTCCCACATTTTGATACTTTCCACGGCAATTCGACAGAACTATAAGGCAATAAAACTAGCAGCAATAAAAAAACACTCATTTTATTGTTGTAAAATTGTCTAACACAGAGCTTGCTCTTATGTGTATAAATCAATAAGAAAAATTAATCCAAAGTGGCTAGAAGTATAGTCTCAATATTGTCAAATTTAAATCGAAGAATATTTCATCTGACTAAATATAATTCCAGCAAACGATTTCTCAACAGACTTACAACATTAATAAATGTAAAACGGTTTGCATTCTAGTTTTCTAAAGATTCTTCATAATTCATGGTAGAGATATATTTTAATAATCATTCTGTAATCAACATAATAGCATATCATATCATACTTAGAAAACATCGAATGTAAAAGAATTAATTAGAGATGGACACTTATACATATGTTAATTTATGGAATATAACTAAACAACGACCGACTCAATAACAGGTATGTGCCTACCTTCGGAGCACTTTTTTTGAAAAAAAGGAATTTTTTATTCAACATTTATGTTTTCAGTTATAATAGTGCATAAAACTGTGAATTCAAATGCCATTTTAGTGAAAAAAATTTATTTTTGAAATTTTGGCCGTTTTCGGTCAAAATTTAGTAAAAATTGACGTTTACACCAAACGTCCTATAACAAATTCTAATCCATGTATTTCACTTTTTGTTTCAATAATATATTTGTTATACATTTACCTGTGTCTTGAAGCAGAATATTTAGAGTACCACTTAATGTTACTGAGATATACCAAAATTTGTATACGCAACAGTTTTTTACAAGAAAAAACTATCAATTTTTCAAATAAAACAGCTGTAAAATAAATAATTATACACTTTCAAGCTATATTTGAGGTTCACAACATACCTACAGATGTATAGAACATAGTGGTAAAATTTCATTTGAATATATTAAAAACTTTTTAAGAAATGAGATTTATCGCAATCCAAAAAAATGAAAATAGCAATTTTCCAGAAAACGCAAATAAAGATTTTAAAGTCTCACAAAAAAATTATATACATATTTTAACAACTTAAAATTCACAATATTTGTAAGTCGAGCCTTCTTTGACTTAATTTTTAATTAATTTTGATTTTCTTTTAGCTTTTAATTTTTTTCTTGATAATTTTGTTTTTGGTTCTACTTGTCGATTTGATTTCTTAATTCTCTCAAAATCAATTTCTATATATTTTTTTTAATAATTTCTGGTTCAAGTTTTACATTAAGATATTTAAATACAGATATCAGCCCTATATCGCCTGAGTTGAATGATAAAACTGCTATCTTAGTACCTAATAACAGTGTTTGGAGTGAGCAAAATTTTCTTTAGCTAAAATACACCGTAAGTAGAGAAGAAGTTGCCAGATACGTCTAAAACAATAATAAATAAATAAATAGAACTTAATTCTATGTTTAAAAAGTAAATTCTGCATTCACATTGTTTAAGAGTAAAGAAATAGCTCATTAGATGCGTTGTTTACAATTCTATGGTTTAGTTTTGGTTTCGAAACTTTCACTTCTGGTTCATAATTTAAACAAGAACTTTGCTTCTAAATATCGAAGAAACTAAAGTAAACCATTTTTGTAATCCTAAATGTATGGGCTTTAATAGAAAATAATAAAATTTCGAAAATTTTCGTGAAAACGGCGATTTTAGGGTAGGCACCCTAAAATCGCACCTTAGCACAATAAAAATTCTTGTTATGTATTTTTTCTACATTTTGATCCTTTCCACGGCAATTCGACAGAACTATAAGTCTAGAAACAATAAAAAAACACTTATTTTATTGTTGTAAAATTGTCTATCTAAATAAGGAATAAAAATGGAATTGTCTATGTAAATTGTATAAATAAATAAGAAAAATTAATCCAAAGTGGCTAGAAGTATAGGCTCAATATCGTCAAATTTAAATCGAAGAATATTTCATCTGACTAAATATAATTCCATCAAACGATTTCTCAACAGACTTAATTTTTTTCATACATTAATGGACGAGTTTTCTGGTTTGTTTACATGCCTGTAATACGCATTTCCGGTGTAATGCTAAGCCAATGGATCTTAGCGGAAGTCCAACATACAAGCAGATGAAGTCAAGGTTTTTAATATAAATAAAAAAAACCAGAAAACTCGTCCATAAATGCAAAACGGTTTGCATTCCAGTTTTCTAAAAATTCTTCATAATTTATGATAGAGATATATTTTAATAATCATTCTGTAATCAATATAATAGCATCTCATATCATACTTAGAAAACGTCGGAAGTAAAATAATTAATTAGAGATGGACACTTATACATATGTTAATTTATGGAATATAACTAACCACTGATATGAAGAGCTAACAAGAGATAAGTAAAAAACTTTTTTAAAAAGAACGCTTTTACAAATAGTTATCAAAAATACTACAGATGGCGCTACTGAAACCTACCGAGTGCAAACGTAATTTTGCGAATTTTTTTAACAAAATTGATAATGGAGAGCTCTAAAATTAATAAAACATTGCATTGTCATCAAGACCCAATAAATATACAAAATTTCAGAACTCTAGTGCAAGTGAGTGAAAAATAGATCACAAAATTCCAACCTTAAATACAAATATGAAACATTTCGAACTTAGTAAAAGCGTTTAAAAAATAGCACTCCACTATCCCAGTTAGCACGTAAGTTTGCAGCAAGTTTGATTTTGACTTGTCATGGCAAAATTTGACGCGTCAAACTTGAATCGAACTTGTAGCAAGTTCGATGTGACAAGTAGCGCCACCTCTTTGCAAATCAAACTTGCTGCAATTTTGCAAAACAAGCTTCCTGCAAAGATAGCACAATAAAGAGATAATTATCCTTGTCTCTGTTTTAAAAAACATCCGATTTTTAATAGCATCTCCTAGACAGTAATTCTTTTTTATTAATTCAATAAATCAATGA
>BGPR01048474.1:0-11542 GCA_013235015.1 Araneus ventricosus
AATCTAGATTGTTGTTATTATGTGAAAAGATGGGACTTTATGAACTCCAATTGTAATGTAAATGCAAGAAAATAAATTAAGATGTTTTATTTCTTTTGTAACTTTCAGTAATTTTAAGAGTACCTAAATTTTTTAGAAAAAGCCTTAAAAAGTCCTGAATTTTTTTCCTTGAAAAAAGGTGGGAACTAATGGATAATCAAAGAGAATGTTATAGTGGTCAGTCAAAAAGAACAAAATCTCGAGAAATTACTGAGAAAGCAAATGTTATAAAACTTTTTCATTGATTTACCATGCTTTTACTTTTTAAACTTCTTTACTTTTCATTATGCTTGCATATGTCGGTGCCGGATCTAGGGGGGAACAAGAAGGTGCAACTGCTACGGGTGGCAAAATGACTCAAAAATAAAATTTAATGTACATTTTTTTTCTTTTACTAATTCAAACATTAATTTTTTTTCTTTAAAATATAATTTTTTTCCATACCCCAAAGTAACTACATATATACCTTCATCCCATCTTCACAAATTATTTATTACCTAATACACATAACTCTGCTAATAAATTTTATTTATGTTAAAAAATGCAAAAAATGGTATTTTTTCGACATAAGTAAACATTTCCTAAATTGTATGTATAAATAAAGATCTGTAAATGATTACTAGGTTTTATTATTTAACAAACGAATTGAATTTTAGAATATAAAATTATTCTTAAATTCTTTAAGAGAAGAGTACTATTTTTATATAATCTTCCATTTTTCAATTAATGTCACAATCTATTATAAAATATACGAATTTAAAATTAACTTCAATTGCTTTCATATCTTATTAATTTTATATATTTCTGTTAGTTTAATTAAATATATTTCCAAGAACTAAAAGCTAAATTATTTATTATATTTTACTGTTTTGATGACAAACTTAAAAGGGCGGCCAAATTTTAACTTTGCCCTCCCCCCCCCTTGAGAAAATACCTTCCTTAAACTGGCATATGTATCATGCTGCCTATGGCAACCCATCTTTTTATCATGGTCTGGAAATAAAAATAATCTCAAGTGCATGTTTTAAATGTGAAAATGTTTACAATAGTCTTGTAGTACCATTTTATTTCTTGTCAAATTATTGATAAATTGTAATGCTAATTTGCTGGTAAATAAAATGTATATTGTGGTGTCGTGGCCCAGTGTGACCGGGGTTTGATCAAGGATCAACAGACTTAAAGAAGTCACAGAGTTTCAGTATTTTAAATTTAATGAAAATCTTGATTAAATTTCTATTTTACAAATTTATGTACATTTGGTATATACATATTGCAAGAACAAAGATAAACCAAATCCCGGATATAGATCACAAGAGTCAATGAACAATGTGTAGCTTGACTTCGTCGAAGTTACTAACGGTGAAAATACTCTGAGATGCAACTCTATCGTAAAGCTCGGTGAACTATGAGAGTTCAGCAGTTTTTAGTAACTCAAGGCGAGTTATGGAAAACACCGAGGGTCGGTATAAAATACCGAGGTTGACATACGCTCCATAAAATGTCAACGGTGAACCACAGCGAATCTTTCCAGCCGAGATGCTTCGGCTAACACGGGGCCAAAACACCTGTTTGTCGTCTCAGTTCCGATTTCGGATCTTCAAATCAACACAACGGAGATTGCTCTCCTCCTGATCAATTTCATTTCCTCCTCTCTTTTCTTTTTCCTCCCTTTTTAAACACCTTACCTTCAGAGGCCAGGGGAGTGGTTGATGAATTACCTCTTGGTGATTCGTCCTCAAGCTGGACAAATCACCCGACCGCAGTCGTGTGCCTTCCTCCATGGTGGTGATTGGATGTGGGCAATCTTAAACGGAGGTCTTTGTCGGCTTACACGCGGGTGGTCTTCCAAAAGAAACCGCACTCCGCTGGACCCCTGTAGGCTTGCGTAAGGTTGGCATTTTTATCACCCACTTCCGCTCCTGTTGTGTCGTTCCCTCGGGGACTTCGGCTGGGGTGGCCGGCCCGGCCGTCGTGGGAAAGAGGCGAGACATCACAATATATGTATTTAATTGTTTGTGATTTTATTTCTAACTTTTGTGTCAAGGTTTTTTTTATATAAAAAGTGCTTTTACACGTCTTGTAGTTTCCTGGACATAATTAAAATTTATTTTTAAATTCATGATACGATAATGTTTATAAGTGACTCTTCAGTATCTACATTTTAATATTATATATGTCCTAAACATGAAGTATGAATTTTAAAATATTAAATTTGTTCTCAAGTATTGAGTTTAAAGCTATTGCAAAGGAACAATTTTTTCAATAAGTAATTTGTATACGTCGAAGTAAGATGTATTTGACTATTTATATTTCTAACATAAAACGAAAACTGTTAAAGTTGACAAATGATATTTCTTTTTTAGCATAGCTTTTCTTCCCTAACACTTTAGATTCTAATTTATGTACTATGAGAAAAAAGACAGTATTCATTAGGGAAAATTATAATTCTTGTTTAACAATTGACATGGTATAGTACTGATTATCCAAATCAGTCGTGACTGAGGGGACAGCATAATTCCATTAAGCGAAGGTGCTGGTTTCCACAGAAGCAGTTAAAACTTTATGATGCAAAGATTGAAGAGGCGGAATACTGCCGCAAAGATACCTAAACTATAAATGATAACTTGTAGTTTAGGTATATCTTTGTAGAGGAATTGCAATTCTTGTAGTGGAACACCTACGTCAAGGTTGGTTATCTCCTGATAAAGATTAATAAAGACATACACACTAGAGTAATGTTTTAGCATGTGGTGTAAGAGTTTTGTAAAGACTGAAAACACTGGGGGGTTTTTGGGGGGAGGGGCCCCCCGAGAATTTTGAAATTTGTTCGTATTTTATGTTTGGATTATTTACAAAAATAGAAATAACCCAATCTTGATAATTGTGCATAATGTCACATATTATAAATTTGTAATTTAAACAAAGTTACTATAAATATCTGAATACAATTTTAAACTTCATTTTGAAGTAAAACATTGTTTTGGCTTTTATCATGTTAAAGTATGCAATTTGAATTGTTTTGTTAAAATGCTCATGCTACATTAAAGTGATAAAAACACTGTTTAATACAAAACGTTATGTAGAACTGATGAAATTTCATTAGTCGAATATGTAATATTTTAGTCGTCCAATGATAATTTTAGTTTACAGATTACATGTTAAAGCATATTGATATTTCCTGATAATATAAAGTGGTCAGATTATTTTTAGTTGAATTTGTTTTTAAATAACGCTAGTAAAAATATTAATGCAGATTCTATTTCCATCCTCTAAACACCAAAACTGCATAGTGTTTATTTAACTTCTACAAGTTATCCACAAAAATATAGTATTCATATATATTGTAAGCAAGAGTAGACAAACCCCCATGGCTTAGTGGTAGCGTTCACGTCTGTGGAACCATGGGACGTGAGTTCAAGCCCGAGAGAGGTCCAATATTTCATATAATTATGTTTTGTTTCTTAATTTACTTCACATTTCTAGTCTTTTCTAGAATATTCAAATTAATAATATGTAAATTAATCTTTGATTTATTTTCAGAACATTCCAGTCTAGAATGTTCCATGCCTGTATATAAGTTTCTGTAAATGGTACTTGGTGGTTCTATAAAGCTCGAGTTGTGAGATCTTACTCTATCGTGTGATTATTTCTATCCTCTTGCATTTACCACGATAAATCTACGTGACATTTTGGTGGAGGCGCCGGGTAACACCGATTGCTACAACGGAAGAAGTACGACGCAGTCTTCGGTTATGAGGACTTCCTCCTGAGTTTGGATTGCTACCCAACCCAACAAGGAGTAAGAAGAAAATGACTGTCGAAGACAGCGACAAGAAGTCGGATGGGACTCCTACTATTCTAACCTACAAGCTTCTCGGGAATTCCTGTGTCTTCTCCGGTGACGAAAAACAAGACGCCTCAAGGTGGCTGAAAGACTTTGAACGAATCGCCAGCTATAACCACTGGGATGATCAAATGAAATTGGCGAATGTCGTATTTTACCTTGCCGATACTGCTAGACTACGGTTTGACAACAACGAGGACGATTTCACGAACTGGGCCGCCTTTCAAGAAAGTTTGGAAAATACGTTCTGCAGAATAGAGGAAAACAGACGCCAAGCCGAGAGACTGCTACAGACTCGAGCACAACTTCCAGGAGAAAGTTCCGAGTCCTACATACAAGATGTCCTTTCCTTATGCAAGCGAGTCAATCAATCTATGTCCGAGAATGAAAAGATAGCGCACCTCATGAAAGGGATAAACGAAGAACTGTACCAGATACTGCTGGTCCAAGACTACTCCATAACAAAAGACCTGGTCGAACGCTGCCGCCAAATTGAAAACTTGCGACGGAGGCGTATCACAAAAGAAAAATTCCAGAGACTTCCAAACATCTCTGCTGCTTCTTCAGGACTTGAGGAAGACGATCTAAAATCTCTCGTGCGAACACTTGTGAAGGAAGAGATTCAGCGATTTTTTCCGAAAGTACAAGACCTCCAGTATGGACTTGAATCTGCTGCTGACGTTGCATCTATCGTCCGTGAGTCCGTCGTCATGCAGGCATTTTCCCCACTATCGACCCCTCAAAGACGAAATACCGCTCCCATACGACGTTCGACTCCGGCAGAGCTACAACAAAGACGAATACAGAGAAGCAACGCCGCTCCACCACGTAAAACTGACGTCTGGCGAACTAATGACAATGTCTCGCATTGCTTTCATTGTGGACGCCCAGGACACGTCTTCAGGTACTGTCGAGAGCGACGTCAAGTTTTCGCTTCAGTTAAAGCCAACCGCACTCCATATTCACGACGGGACTCAGATTTAGATATGGAATTAATTCAAAGCTACGGAGCCGACGACAACTATTCACATCCTACGCCGACCCGTCAAAAAAGCAGTTCCCCTTATCCCCGCCGCTCCCCTAATCGAAGACAGTCGCAATCACCTGTACGCCGATCCAACCGCTCCCCTCGACGATTCAATGAGGAAAACTAGATCAGGCGACCTGTGTTGGAGGTTAGGCTGCACCTGAACAAAATCCTCCGCCGTATACCACCAATAAATTGAGGGAGAACACCACTTACGTTAAAGTAAATGGACAATGTGTAAGAGCCCTCGTCGACTCGGGTGCTGATTTTTCAGTTATATCCGACGAATTACGAAGACGACTCAACGTTCCTACGTTTTCCGAAAAAGGACCCACACTAAAAACCACCGACGGTAAAATTGTAGCATCTTCAGGACGATGCGTGCTTAAAATCGACTTAAATGGAAACGTTGGACAAGTTGAATTTCTAGTGTTACCAGAATGTAGTCACCAGATGATACTAGGATAGGACTTTTTCCATGCAACTGATGCCGTAATAGACTGTAGAAAGGAAGAAATTCAATTTGCAGATCTACTCGCAGAAGACACTGAAACCAGTGAATCCGAATGTTCCTTGTTTGCCTCTACGGATTACGTCATTGAAGCAAATGCCATAAAACAAATTTGCACCCTTAGCCCAACCATTAATAATTCCAAGAAGTCATTGATTACCGGCAATAAGTACCTACTGTGTGGAAAAGAAATTTGTATGCCAGCCACACTTCTTGAAGTAGAACAGGGCACCTGTAAGCTTTGGATTCCGAACTATTCACAACAACCACAACTGATACCTCAAAGGAATGAACATAGGAACGCTGACAAATTTAGAAGAGAAACCATTTGTTCTCTGAATGACGTCAATCCAGTGAAAGACATCAAGAATCATCAGTCCAGAAAATTAACGCAAGAGAAAAATTAAGAAAACTCCTAGATGCGGAATTGACTTCAGATGAAAAAGAATATCTTCTACATCTATTAGAGGATTTCGGAGACATTTTTTATTTCAACAGGGCGTCGAAGAACCACGGAAACACGACTGTCAAGCACAAGATTAACACGGGTGTCAGTCTTCCAATAAAACATAGACCTTATCGAGTATCTGCTGCCGAGAGGGCTGTTATTGAAACAGAAGTGCAGAAAATGTTAAAAGAAGATGTAATTAAATCATCAGAAAGTTCGTGGTCTTCCCCCGTCGTCCTTGTGAAGAAGGAAAATAGTGAATGGCGATTTTGCGTTGATTATAGAAGACTAAATAAAGTCACAAAGAAAGACGTTTATCCATTACCCCGAATAGATGACGCTTTAGGCTGTCTCGCTGGAGCACGGATTTTCTCAATGATGGATTTAAAGTCTGGGTATTGGCAAGTAGAGCTAGATGATAAAGATAAGGAGAAGACTGCCTTTGTGACACCAGATGGCCTATTCGAATTTAAAGTAATGCCGTTTGGATTGTGTAACGCACCTGCCACGTTCGAGCGAATGATGGACTCGGTACTCCGAGGCCTCAAGTGGAACATTTGTCTGTGCTACCTCAACGACATAATCGTGTTTGCGCCGAATTTCCAAGAACATCAAGTGCGTTTGAGGAAAGTTTTGACATGCCTCCAAGAAGCAGGACTATCACTAAACTCAAGTAAATGCTGTTTCGGTATAAAGAAGTTGTTAATTTTAGGACACCTAGTTGACGAACACGGGATTTATCCAGATCCAGAAAAGGTCGCAGCCGTCGAAAAGTTTCCTATTCCTCAAAATATAGCCGACGTTCGTATTATCACCGTTTCATCAAAAATTTTGCAAACGTTGCCCGACCACTGCAGGAATTACTAAAGAAAGATGCGAAATTTGTTTGGAAATCGCCACAGAAACATTCATTTGCCACGCTAAAGAAATAGTTAATTGGCCATCCCGTTTTAGGACACTTCCAACCGGAAACGGACACCCTCATACATTCAGATGCTAGCGGGTATGGTATTGGCGCCGTACTAGTACAGATGCAGGATGGTCAGGAAAAGCCAATCGCCTACACTTCAAGATCTCTGATCCCAGCTGAAAAGAACTATTCCACTACGGAAAAGGAATGCCTTGCTGTCATCTGGGCCATAAGCAAATTCCGTCCCTATCTTTTTGGTAAACCCTTTACCGTAGTGACGGACCATCACTCTCTATGCTGGCTAGCCAATGTCAAAGATCCATCTGGTCGACTTGCAAGATGTGCACTACGATTACAAGAGTATGACACTACCATTGTCTACAAGAGTGGGCGTAAGCATTCTGATGCCGATTCACTCTCAAGAAACCCCCTTATATCAACTTCAGTAGAGACGTGCGACGAGATTCCAACCCTTGCAAGTGTCACAGAATACATCAAAGAATAGCTGAAAGATCCGAAGCTGAAGCCCATCATCAAAGTTCTCAAGCGAGGAGATGAATATCAAAATTACCTTCTAAAAGACGGCGTTCTATACAAGAAAACTTTTGATCCTATGGGGCAACAGTGGATTTTGGTAGTGCCAAAGCAACTTCGAGGAGATATACTGCGAAGCCTTCATGATGCGCCAACTACCGGTCACCTCGGATTTGCCAAGACCTACGATCGTATTAGACGCAAGTACTACTGGCCCGGGTTATACGGAAGCACCCGAAGATACATCTCGCATTGCAAAGAATGCCAAAGACGAAAGACTCCACCTCAACTTCCTCCAGGACGACTTCAACTAATATAGCCACCCGATATACCCTTTGTTAAAGTCGGTATTGATCTGCTTAGTCGCTTCCCGTCACTCGAAATGGAAACCGATGGATCATTGTCTGCACAGACTGCCTGACAAGATTCACCGTTACAAAAGCATTGCCCACCGGGGAAGCAATCGAAGTTGCCAAATTTATAGTAGAGGAAATTATTCTTAAATATAGCTCTCACAAGGAGATGATCAGCGATCGTGGACGCACTTTTCTGTCTAATCTGGTGAAAACCATAAATGAATTATGTCAGACTTCCCACCTTTTGACAACCGCCTATCACCCACAGACAAATGGATTGACGGAGAGGTTCAATAAAACGCTTGCCGACATGTTGTCAATGTACACTGACTTGGAGCAAAAGAACTGGGACACGGTATTATCTTTCGTGACGTTCGCATACAACTCTGCAAAGCAAAGTCGTACAGGATTCAGCCCTTTCTTCTTGATCTATGGTCGTAACATCACAACCCCCTCGATGTCATTTTGCCTCACAATAATGATCAAGACCATGACGATAGCTATGTTCAACAACTCATCACTAGATCTGAGGAAGCAAGACAACTCGCTAAAATACACATAAAGGATGCCCAGGCTTCAGACAAGCGACGATATGATGCTCGACATAGATCTGTTTCCTATGAAATTGGGGATCTTGTTTGGGTTTATACCCCAATTAGAAAAGTCGGACTGTCTGAGAAACTGCTGCATCTTTACTTCGGCCCATATAGAATTACTCGCCAAATGTCTGAAGTGACCTATGAAGTGGAAAGCATGGAAACGGATAAAAAGAGACGTAAATTAAAGGATGTTGTCCACGTTCTCAGAATTAAACCCTACTACGAACCAAAGAAACAATTGGGTGAAGAAGAGAATGTGGTAGTATCTAAAAGAGCAGTGATAAGGAGTCAAACAAGAAAGCAGAGAGACGCTGTCCTCTAAGGGAGGAGAAATGTAAGCAAGAGTAGACAAACCCCCATGGCTTAGTGGTAGCGTTCACGTCTGTGGAACCATGGGACGCAAGTTCAGGCCCGGGAGAGGTCAAATATTTCATATAATTATGTTTTGTTTCTTAATTTACTTCACATTTCTCGTCTTTTCTAGAATATTCAAATTAATAATATGTAAATTAATCTTTGATTTATTTCCAAAACATTCCAGTCTAGAATGTTCCATGCCTGTATATAAGTTTCTGTAAATGGTACTTGGTGGTTCTATGAAGCTCGAGTTGAGATCTTATTCTATCGTGTGATTATTTCTATCCTCTCGCATTTACCACGATAAATCTACGTGACAATATTTATGGCAGTCTCGATGCTACATGTATAATTTCATAAAAAAAAACTAAAAGTAATCTTCCAGTAAGCAGTTTATTAGTCATGTAAACATTGTAAAAATAGTTCCTTCCCACCAAAGTTTCCAAAATTTCCGGGTTTATTCCCGAATTTCAAAATTCCAGTTTTTTGTTGTTGAAAATCTAGGTATATATAAGACCTAAAAAATAAGAAAACTTGGTAGGGGCCATCGTAGGTTCACATAGAAAACTTGGTTGGCCCAACAGTAGCAACTTAGTTGGGCCATCGTTGGAGAAGGGTTGGTTGGGTAACTGTAAGACAGAGTGCCTACGTGGCCAACCGTGGATGGCAACGTAGGACCAACTGTATGCCAACGATTTGTGCTACTTGGATATTACAACTCTAATTTAGAAATGTGCAGTGATATTTTTTATTTTTTTAAACAAAGGAAAGTGTTGTACTGTGTTAAGGAGAAAAAACAGGTATTTTACAGTTTTCTTTTTAGTTCATGAGACAGGTGAAGTTATTCCAGACCGCACTGTTTTAAATGAAGCGACTGTTCAAACGGACACTTATTTTTAAAATACGGAAATATCGTAAATCATAACCGTCAGTATAATTTTTTATTGAAAAGATTTAAAAACTTATTTAAGCAGCAATTTCAATAAGAGACAACGCATTCTACAAATTGTCTAATTTATTCTGATAAAGAATTTGTCGTTATTAATTCCAAAGAGTAGAAGCAATAAAATTGTTTTGCAATTAATAATAGAATAAGCATGGTATATGAAAATTCGATATGAATGGCGGCTGCCGTTGTTAATCTTCCCAAGCTCAAACGGTATTTATTGATTAGACCATTTTTTGACTTCAGCATCTGCTGCCGTAAGATGTAGATTTGCTATACTCATGTTTGCTGAAGCTCAATTATTATAGTATGGTGTTTTATACAGGTTTTGAGATGTACGAGGAAAAATATAGAAACAATTGATGTAAGAAGATATTCAGATCGTAGATCACGTAAGTCGTTTGCCAAAACATAGTGCAATAAAGAACTTAACTGAAATCCTGAATTTCTTCCATCTATTATCTAACGTAAATAAACACTGGACTTCGATTTTTGATTATTTTATTTTAATTACAAAACAGTATTAATACAACAAATGAAAACTATATAAATTGAATATAAAAAGCAATCCATTTTTTCTGGTGTTGTAAAATTAATTAAACTTAGCGTCAACAAATTTTAATCTCGCACACAGCAGTAAATTTTCTTGATCATTAGAAATCGAAATTCGACTTCTGTTTTAGAGTACCATATTCTATGCATATCTTAAGCCATCGCAGTCTATCCTCAGAAATGAGCCATTTTTATCATCATCGAGAAGTTTCAATAAGGCTTTGCCAACCTCTTCGGGCCTAAAAATATAATGAAATTTATTAGCAACAGAAACTTGGATAAATAATTTCAGACAGAAAAATTATTATTTAACGTTATCAATATACTACTTATATCAATTATATAAATTATTACTACTAACCATTTAAATTGTGTAAGTAATTTAATATGATTTTGATATATAATAAGTTATACAGAGTGTTTCAAACTCTTGGTACCAGTTTTAATTGGCGATGACCACACCTAGAAAGGCATAAATCATACAGTGCACTATCGTAACTCAAGTGGAGAAGAGCCAGAGGGTATTTCCAATTCTTACTTACCTGATCTCTCATATCTATACTTTTCCCTATGGGCTCATCAGGAACTCCCATTTACAATAGCAGTGCCATCAATTTTGAGGAAGATCTAGTTGATAAGGATATCTCAAACAATAGCTGTCACACCAAAAATTCTTGTTGCACCTGTCAATGTGCACCGATCACGACATCGAAGTGTAGCCTATGCCAATGCTGGAAGCTATACTTTTGAGAAGTTTTTTGTAATTTTATCAATAAAACATGATCCTTAAACTAATTGGTTTTCGTCCATTCCTTCTCTGGCATTCTTGCATTTCATCTTTTCAGGAAACAGCAACTCTCTCCATCCCTTCACTACTTAAGTAAAGATCATACACTACATGGTGATTTCTGTTGATCGAAACATGTTCTATTACCAGGGGAGGGGGTGGATAAAGCTTGTTTATGGTCGCGGAGCTGACATTCTTGGGGGTTCTCTGAAAATATCACATATATACTTATACTTTCGACTTGTCACCCATTACAGTTTAAAATAATTTAATTTCGCATGCCTTTATAAACTGTAACCTATATAGAGTATAACTCCGTATTTAAGTTCCCGTCTGTAGCATTTACCCTCGTTACAATCCTTTTTGTTGATCCCTTCAGATTTCTAGAGCATTTTTACCTCTGTAAGTGGTTTCTCAGAATTTACATTTTTTCTCGGTTTACAACACTATTTCTCTGGTTTCTTGAGGAATAGTGGTGTAAAAGAAGAGTAGTACTGTATTTATCAATAAATAATTGTATTTTATAATTTCAATATTATTTAATTTTTATGATTATTTTCAATAATAACTTTTGTTGATTATTATGATGCGCTACATTCAATAATTTGAAATTTTTATCAAAAATTCGCATA
>BGPR01048475.1:0-11542 GCA_013235015.1 Araneus ventricosus
TAACTCTCTTCATCGTTGTGAAAAATGTGCCCAAGATGGTACATATCTTGGTAGGACCACATGGCAATATAACAAAAAACTATTGTTAGAACTGATGCTCCCTTTAAACCAGCGGGAGTGGTCTCCCCTAAGCTTTCTCGAATACTTTCCCACAAAGGTGCTGTTTCCCTTCCCCCGCGTGGATAAAAAAATTCGAACCTACTGTAACCCAGAATCCAATGACTATCAGAAGGCTTTTCATTGTACATTATAGTGATTGGAAAATATTTAGTTAAAGAATCAAATTCATAGAGATTTGTACCGAATAAATGCGTACCGATTTTCCACTCTTACCGTCTCAAGGAAAAAGAGACGTAATCCTTCCGCGTGCACAGGAATTGCTACCAGTACGCATGCGCATGGAGATAGAGGATTCGTTTCAAAAGTAAACAAGTATGCGATTATACAGACCGATAGACAGTCAACCCGTTGACGGATTTGGCCCAAAATTTTATACTGACCTACATTCATGATGATTAAACTGTGTACCAAATTTTATCTGAATACCTATTCAAGTTTTTGAGTTATAGTGTTCACATGACCGCGGACAGACAGACTTCCCGTAGATGGATTTTTCCAAAATTTGATAGAAACCTACAAATTATGTGTAAAGATCACATACCAAATTTCATCCCTGTGTCTCTGATAGTTTTCGAGTTATCGTGTTCACAGACAGACATAGTTCCAAAATTCTGTTTTTCGGACTCAGGGAGGTCTAAAACGTGGAGATTCGTCAAAATCTCGAGTTCGAATTTTTGGCGATTACAATACTTTCTCTTTGTATACGAGAAAGTAACCAGCGGGAGTGTTCTCCCCTAAACTTTCTCGTATACTACCCCAAAAATTTGCCGTTTCCCCTTCCCCCGCGTGGCTAAAAAAATTCGAACCTACTGTTACCCAGAATCCAATGACTATCAGAAGGTTTTTCATTATAGTGATTGAAAAATATATAGGTAAAGAATCAAATTCAAAGAGATGCGTACCGATTTTCCGCTCTTACTGGCTCAAGGACAAACTGACGTAATTCGCTCCATAGCTTTCGAGTGCACAGAAGATTGCTTCCAGTACTCATGCGCGTGGAGATAACGGATTCTTTTCAAAAATAAATTATACAGACCGACAGACAGTCAACCCTTTGACGAATTTGGACCAAAATTTTATGCGGACCTACATTCATGACGATAAAACCGTGTACCAAATTTTATCTATCTAGCTATTCAAGTTTTTGAGTTATAGTGTTCACATGACCGCGGACAGACAGACTTCCCGTGGGCGGATTTTGTCCAAAATTTGATAGAAACCTACAAATTATATTTAAAGACCACATACCAAATTTTATCCCCGTAGCTCTAATAGTTTTCGAGTTATCGTGCTCACAGACACACATAATTCCAAAATTGTGTTTTTCGGACTCAGGGAGGTCTAAAACGTGGAGATTCGTCAAAATCTCGAGTTCGAATTTTTTGACGATCACAATACTTTCTCTTCGTATACGAGAAAGTAAAAAATGGTTTATGAAGACCACCAACGCACAAAAAGTGTTCTTTCAGAGCTTGATTTGAGCTTAGTGGCATAGGTACCTGTAGATTATATGCATTTTGTATGACTTGGAGTTGCGAAAAGGCTAGTTCGTATGTGGGTTGAAAAAGGACCAAAAAATGTAAACTTAATGCTCATTGTATTGAATCCATTTCTTTTAAATTGTCAGTAGTTAATCAACAGCATTATACGAAGGAATTTTCTGGATAGCCTCGTCCAAAACAAATGTTTGTAGCTGTTACAATTCACTGCGTTCTCCTTTTTATGGTAGATGGAAAAACCCGGATGGCTACTAGAGCCATCCGGGTTTTTCCCATGATGCCTCTCTCTTCTCTGTGTACTTGTCTTGTATTGTAGTTCTCTGTCTTGCGTCTTGTACCTTTTAATGTACTGTGTCGTGGAGCTTAGCCATCTAATAAAAATGGTTCCTGAAATTGAATTAATTCTTCAACAGCGGCATTCCATATAAACATGAGTCTCGTCCCTCTACAGTGATGTAGCGGTTACAATTCACTGCCTTCTCCTTCTTATGTTAGGTGGCGCTACTAGAGCCATCCGGGTTTTTCCCATGATGCCTCTCTCTCTTCTTCTTCTGTGAACTTGTCTTGTGTTGTCGTTCTCTGTCTTGCGTCTTGTACCTTTTAATATACTGTGTCGTGGAACTTAGACATCTAATAAAAATGGTTCCTGAAATTGAATTAATTCTTCAACAGCGGCATTCCATATAAACATGAGTCTCGTCCCTCTACAGTGATGTAGCGGTTACAATACACTGCCTTCTCCTTCTTATGTTAGGTGGCGCTACTAGAGCCATCCGGGTTTTTCCCATGATGCCTCTCTCTCTTCTTCTTCTGTGAACTTGTCTTGTGTTGTCGTTCTCTGTCTTGCGTCTTGTACCTTTTAATGTACTGTGTCGTGGAACTTAGCCATCTAATAAAAATGGTTCCTGAAATTGAATTAATTCTTCAACAGCGGCATTCCATATAAACATGAGTCTCGTCCATCTACATGTTTAAATTTTGGAAAGCCACAGAGTACAGGTCATTTATCCTATATTTGGGACCAGTTTTTTTCTGTAATATACTCCCAAAGGAATTGTATACTCATTTTATGCTTCTCCATTGAGCTATTTACAAATTGTCTAGTGACTTTTGGTAAATGGAAGTTTTGAGAAATTATGCAAATGAGTTTCTGCATTGTTTCGTTGAAAATATCCCTATGTGTTACGGTAAAGCATTGCTTGTGTGCAATTTTCATAATCTTTTGTACTTAGTTAGTGATGTAGAAAGTTTTGGTTGTTTGGAAAATTTTTCGGCTTTTCCATTTGAGAATTTTATGGGTAACACAATAAAACATATGCTCCATGCATCAAACAATCTCCTACAGCAAGTAGCTAAGAAAAAAATTTTGCGGAGACTTGCCTTCTAAATCCAAAAATATAGTTACTAAAAAAAAAATGGAAAACTCACATCCATAAGACTGCCCAAAAATAATTGTATTCTCTGTTTAACATTACCGGATTCTTGATTTTTTGACTAAAAGTGATGATATTGTGATTGCCAAATCTATTGAAGATGTAGGCACTTCAAATTGCTTTAAACTGTGTTGTGACTTTTTTTTGTACAAACATAATTTTTATACAGTACCTTTAGAAAGTAGTAGGCTAGTAATCTATAAACTTCATTCTCTTCAACCTAGTAAAGTTATTTTATCCACTGACATATGTAGGAAATGTCTCCTTTTACCAGATTTTAATATAGAAAACAAAGAATTGTTTATTTTCTTTCCTTATTGCAATATGGATATTTTTCATTGATTTACCACGTAACTTTTTAAAGTTCTTACACTTTTCATTATGCTTGCATATGTTTGTACCAGATTTGGGGGGGGAGAGCAAGAGGGTGGAACTGCCCCGAGCGGCAAAATGACTCAAAAATAAAATTTAATGCGCGTTTTATTTGTTCTTTTACTAATTCATACATTAATTTTTTTCCATACCCAAAGTAACGACATATATACCTTCATCCCATCTTTACAAATTGTTTATTACATAACCCCCGCTAATAAATTTTATTTATGTTTAAAAAATTTTTTTAAAAAAATTCATTTTTCGACACAAATAAAAATTTCCAAAATTGCATGTATAAATAAAGATCTGTAAATGATTGCTTGGTTTTATTATTTAACAAACCACGGAATTGAATTTTAGAATATAAAATTAATATCCCACCCAATATTACGAAATTTTCATGAGGTATAACTAAATTCCATCTCCTTTAAACCAGAGATGCCAGAACAAAATAGCAAAATAAGGCCAAACCGTCTTTAAAATAAGGCCAAATTTGATAATTCCATGAAAGCGCACCTTTCCCCATTATTTTGCTATAAGAAAATGACTATCCATCATGAAAAGGAATCCCACCAGATTGACATATGTATAATACTGTTCTATTAAACTAAAATTCTAGTTATTTTTTTAAAAAATATCTCAATGCGCCACTTGCTAAGCAAAAAAGAAAGAAAAGGGAATCCTGTTCTTATTGGTCCAGAATAAAATGTTCGGCCAAAATATATCAACTCTTCTTAACAACAACGTTCTATAATATTTTTTAATGTTCTAAAGTTTATTAGAAAAATAGAATTATATACAGTCGACGCTCGTTATAGCGACCATTCCATTATAAAAACCAGTGATAAAATCCCCAAATGTGTTTCACTATGTTATTTTACTTCCGGTATAACGACCGTCCAGTTTCGTCTAATCCCAATACAACTCCGGAATTCCCGATATTTTCCCAAAAAGAACACGTTTCTAAACGTAAATGACCTTAATTACTGTATTGCCAAGCTTCGTAGATGTAGAGTCTTCAGTGTTACAGTTTAACTTTGACGGGAGGGGGAGGGGAATTAATACTCACCACAGCGCGCAAATTAGAATAGCCTAGAATAAAAAAATGTTCAAGTGCTATTGAGACTTTAAAATGTTTTTTTGAAAGGCAGAACATTATTTATCATCTTTAACTGAAATGGAAAATTATGTTCTGCAAACATTTCTGTTTCTTTTCTTTAGAAAATAAATGTTTTGTAAGTATATAACACCCTTTATTTTGTACTTTAAAATCTGTTTTAGAAATATATTTTTAATTGATAAAATTTTATTTTTAATACCAATGATGAAAAAATAATTTGAGTATTTATTTGGAGTCGCTTTAAAAATCGCCTATTTTTACGGAACTGCTGAACGTGCATGTGTACAGTTTGCAATTATATCCACTATAGCGACCACTCGTTATAAAGACCTTTTGCTGTGAGACGCAGAGGGTCGTTATAACGAGCGTCGACTGTATTAAGAATCGTTCTAAAAGTCATAAGGAAAAAGAAAGCCAAAAAAAGGCCAAATGAAAATGAAAATTTGGCCTTCTGGCAACCCTGCTTTAAACTATACAATTTTTAAAGCTCTATTGTTTTTAGTTTCGACGCTATGATTTTTGCTTCGTTAGAAAGCAAAACTGGTCCACTGCGCAGCGTGGGAAGCCAGCATTCCCGTTTCTCTACCCGTACCACGATCGCCGATTACGAAGGTCACAAAACGAACTACGTGCCAGCGCGTTGCCCTCGGCCTGCGCACGTGTTTATCCTTCTGGCATTAACGGCACTTGGCGCCTCTCTCAGCGGGAAAGGAATTTTCTGTTCTCGTATACGAAGTATACAAAGAGAAAGTATTGTAATCGTCAAAAAATTCGAACTCGAGATTTTCACGAATCTCCACGTTTTAGACCTCCCCGAGTCCGAAAAACACATTTTTGGAATTGTGTCTGTCTGTATGTCATGTGAACACTATAACTCAAAAACTTGAATAGCTAGTCTATGCAAAGATGTTTTTATCAATAATGTTACGGGCTTAGGTAAGCTTAAGAGTCAAATGACGCGAATTAATAGATTTTTCAGGACTTATTTTTGATTTTACATTTTATTGCAATTTTTAAATATTATTAGTTAAACTGCAAAACAAATAAAAACAGTATTGCAATATTTCACATTAACTTATAAGGTTAGCTAAAAATTACACTTCGTAATTATCAGTTTATTCAAGTGCAAGAAAATTTCAGTGCGATCATTGAGCTTGTTTCATGGAGCTGAGTTTTATAAAATTGGGTTCGAATGAAGAAAGATGTATCATGTCTGGAGTTGCGTCAAGCTTATTTCGATATTTATTTATAAGCCTTCTCACTTCTGTGTGAAAAAGTAACGTAGTATGTAGGCTTCCCATGTCTCCACACAAAGATTTGAACAATCGGTTGTTAGTTGAATTAGCCGCTAAATGGCGCATTAGTAAAGATGGTTTCATGCTTCCATTTGACAATATCCCTCCACAAACAACGCAGGGTGGTTTTGGACAATCTTCATCACCCGTGACGGAAAATCCATATTTTAAATATTTTTTAGAATATTTTCTCTTCTTCGGAAGCGCACTGACGTTTTGATGTTTTTTTTTTTTTTAACAAAATCAATTTTATTTCTTACATGAACAGGCCAATCAGTCGACCTTTGCACTTCATGATTATCATCTTGCTGATCCACAGTCTCTTCATAGCTGCCAAATCGGTGCTTCGAATTTCAGTTCTAGATGCCAATCTTCTAAGAGTTCCAGTTTTCAACCACTTGTCCATTTTGAGAAATCAAACAATATCGAATTGAAGTCATTCTCAAGATAAGCACTTCAAATTAAACACGTATAGCTTACAAACACCAGTTTTGTGCCACAAACCAAACCAATCAAAGTGAGCACCCATAAAAACACAAAGCTTGATTTATATGAACAGTCGTTATTCATTATGCATCCCAATCGAGAAATTAATGATGCCTGCGTTTAATCATGCTTTTAATAAAAACGTCAAAACAAGAATCTTTTAGAGGAATCCGGATTGTTCTCGATAAGCCTAAACTAGAAGAACAAAAATAAAAAGCACACCACACTGGCACCTAGTGAAGCTACATCTTCTGCGAACACACTAATGATTTATGCATAGCGGGGCTGGTGAAGACAAAATATCAATCATTTGCCGGGTTTTCTTTTGCTTTCTTATTTTGAGCATAGGTTTAGCACAACTTTCACTTTTACTTTTCACACGAACTTAGGAAAAAAAATACTGCAACTTCTTTCATCCTTTGTATTTTCTTGTGTCCGCCATTACCGACTTTGATTTCGCGTACCCCCAACTGGTCCTTCGCGTACCCCTAGGGGTACGCGTACCACACGTTGAGAACCTCTGCGCTAGATGGATAAAATTTGGTACACAGTTTTATCATCATGAATGTAGGTCCGTATAAAATTTTGGGCCTAATCCGTCAACG
The DNA here is from genome assembly GCA_013235015.1 of Araneus ventricosus. Classification (NCBI taxonomy): domain Eukaryota; kingdom Metazoa; phylum Arthropoda; class Arachnida; order Araneae; family Araneidae; genus Araneus; species Araneus ventricosus. The sequence continues at coordinate 6,934 of BGPR01048475.1, forward strand.
GGCTGACTGTCTGTCGGTCTGTATAATCGCATACTTGTTCAACTCCATGCGCATGCGTACTGGTAGAAATACCTGTGCAAAGAAGGGACACTCCGAAAAGTTGGCAGTTAGCCAACAACCAATTCTGGCGGCGAGATTTTGTAAGGAAGCAAACATTTAGGGCGTCTCGTTTTACTGGCGTACTGGAAGCAATCTCTGCGCAAGCGCAAGCTATTCTCCTGTTTTCTTCTCCGCACGCAGAACTTCAATTGCTCGAGTTTGATAAAAAAAAAAAATAAATATTGCGAAGTTTTAATACATACGCATCTTTTTTAATATGATTCTTCACCTCAATATTTTACTATCACTATAATCTACAATGAAAAACCTTCTGATAGTCATTGCATTCTGGGTTACAGTTGGTTCGAACTTTTTATCCACGCAGGGGGGAAGGGAAATGACAAATGTTTGAAAAGTATACGAGAAAGTTTAGGGGAGGCTACTCCCGCTGGTTTCTTTTGCGTGCTGAAACTAAAGTGATAAATGACTGTTGTGTGTCAAGAGGACGTGGGGCGCTATTCGCCGAGAGCAACTTGTGGCACATCAGGCTGTAAAATTGGCTGGCGCAACTTTGAAATGATTGCGGGAAATAGTCATTTGAGAGAATGGCTTCTGGAGAAAGCTAAAGGTTAGAAAAATGCGAAAACATCCCATGTCTGTTTCTTGAATGTACATTGTTTGATGATCTACGACAGTAAATTTTTCAGTTTTTTTCGCATACTAATACATTCCATGATAAATTAGTATTTTATTTAATCATTTTTTATGAAACAGTTCGATACTTGTTTCAAAATTAACAAAATATATAGCTCAGATGTATTAAAAATAAATTTAATAGGCAAAATATTAAGATTAGTTTTTAAGTCTCGAAACGGCTTCTAAACTCGTAGGCTCAGGTTCCGGATTCATTTCATTATGTTGATGTTCCCATGTTTGTTTCTCGACTGGGACTAGATGATTATGTACATTGTTTGACGATCTACGACACTAAATTTTTCAGTTTTCTTCGCAAACTAATACTTTCCATGACAAATTAGTATTTTAGTTAATCATATTTTATGAAACAGTTCGATACTTGTTTGAAAGCTAACAAAATATATAGCTCAGATGTATTGAAAATAAATTTAATAGGCAAAATATTAAGATTAGGCTTCTAAACTCGTAGGCTCAGGTTCGGGATTCATTTCATTATGTTGATGAAGCTTAGTGGATGTTCAAAAGTAAATTCATTTTTTTAATTATTAAAAACTTTGAAAATTGCTGTCTCTTGACTGTAGTGTTTTATGTTTTGCCTTTAAGTATTTGGAAAACAGAAAAATATAAAAATTTATCAAAAAACTGTGAACTTTGATAGTTCAAGTGTGAAGTCGTTGGTGACACAATTATTTTTTTCTTTGGTTGCATTATTTTCCTATTGTCATAATGTTAAAATATTGTCTGTAATTTTAATTTATCTCAGTTAATTCGAAGTCAAAAAGAACTTAATTTTTTTTCCTAATTAGATCTTGCGAATGAAATTCTTTATGTCTTTTCAGAAAAGCTATGAGCACGTTTGATATGAATTGTATAATTCATTTTAAAGTTTTAGTGGACAACTGTTTTATTTTGTCAAAGTGGTCTATACCAGTGGTTCCCAACCTTTTTGGTGGTGCTGACCACCTGTTGTGTAAAAAAATATTATGAGGCCCACTAACTAAATATGCAAGTAAAAAAAATACAAACACACACACACACACATATATATATATATATATATATACAGGGTGTCCACACTTACCGTGGTCCAATAGCTAATTTCTAAACCGTTAGAGGTAGACATATAGTTCCAATTGGAAAAATGCTTTAAAGGAAGGGAAGAATTATATGTTTTTTGAGTGAATAAATATATTCCTGAAAAAGTTACGAAATCTAAATATTTATACAGTTCCCCGGTCCTATCAATCATATTTAGTAAAATATATTTGACAGTCTAACATTTTAAACAAAAAAGTCCCACTCTTTTCCAATAAAACTGACCGACTTATGGAGCTTTGAATATCGCTGACATAGACCACTTTACATCATTTCAATAGCCGTCTTGTAGACGATTCACCAATCAATGCGCAGCAGTTGCTCGAGGAGGCCGCTGATTGGAAAAATCAAGAAATTCAAAACTCCATAACTCGGTCAGTTTTAATCGCTGAAGAGTGGGACTTTTTTTAGTTAAAATTTTAGTGTCAAAAATATTTTACTAAATATAACTGATAGAACCGGGGGAACCCTATAAAAAGTTAGAATTCGTAACTTTTTCAGAAATATATTTATAGACTCAAAAAACATCAAATATAATTCTTCCCTTCATTTAAAGCATTTTACCGTTTGGAACTGTATGTCTATCTGTAACGGTTTAGAAATTAGCTATTGGACCACAATAAGTGTGGACACCCTGTATATTAGATAGCCTTATATGCCAGTAATTAGTGAAGCTTACTGTAAAAGGAATAAAAATATATTGATTTATAAAGCAAGAAACAAGTGAAGACTCTTGAAGTTCCTCTGACTTCGCCTCTTAACTAGCAGTTCGCGGCCCATTAATACGCTATCCGAGGCTCACAAGAGGGCCGCGACCCATAGGTTGGGAACCTCTGGTCTATACTATTTATTAGTTAAAGCTAATTACTTCTTTATAAATATTGTGAAATTTAAAATTATTTTTTTTTCTCTTTATAATTATCATTACTTTGTTTACTCTTAGTTCAGTGAACGGTGAACTATTTTGTTTTCAAAATAATCGTTTTTTGCAACTAGTAGCAAATAAGGTATGTATAAAAACAAACAACTAAGTAAGGATATGAATATTGATTAAACATGAAACGGTATATTATTATTAACTTAATAAAAATGAAATTAATTTAAAGTTCAAAAATTAGCTTTTCAGTGACTCAAATTGCATTTGTTTACAATTTATTTCTTACATTTTAATAATTTTGTCAAAATTAATAATCTCACACAATTATATATCAGGAATCCACCTCAAGCCTGAAATCTTCAGTATTAATCTTGTTTCCAAACAATTTCATTAAGTCTTTCATCTGTTGCTCTTGTTGCTTTCCTGATTCCTTGGACATTTTTAAAAAAATGTAACAAAAAAGCAAATGCACTAGACAGCTAAATGAAGTACTATAGACCTGAGAGCAGATTTTCAAAGGACGTATCATGTGCGCGCGCAGCTACATTGGATGATCAGTAGTGCCACCGGTTGCCCTCGGCTAATAGGCTCCATTTACTACAATGCCCCGTCAAACGTCTGAGCCATCGAATGTTGCCGACTAGGGAAATAGGCGACAACATGTTGCTTTGCTGCGCCACCGATCGCCGTCGGCTAATAGGATCCATCGGATACAATGGCAGGGTACTCGCATAGGTAGCCAGTGGCGCCACTGGTTGCTCTCGGCTAATAGCGGCCCTGGTATAATCTCGTTGCTGGGGGGAGGACATAAAAGGATGACATAATCCGAGCTCATAAAAAGATGTTTATTGGTAAGAAGTTATTTATAAATGTGTTAAAAACTAGGGAAGATATAGAAGAATATTCAATACAATATGAAACTCAATCTCAATCATTAAAACGAATTAATTATATCAATGAAAATTATTAATTTTCAAGAACTCAAACACTAAAATCACAAATTCTCTTAATTCCAAACATTCTTACGAAAACACTAGGGTTGCCATACGGCCCGTATACTATTCGTCCCGTTTTCTGCCTACACTCTGCGTCATTATAATTTTAAAATGACTTGCACCCAATTTCATAATTACGTGAAAGAATAAAATGATGTGATTAAGAAAGTAAAGCCAACTTTAAAATATAACTGGGCTAAGAAGGATGAGCCTCGCATCATTTTTATTATTCTACGTGTTCATTTTATTAGATTGCTTAAACTTTATTGATTTTTGGCCTCCGTTAGAAAAATTAGAAGATTATTATTAAAATAAACCGTTACTTTTTTCATGTTTTATTTATTTAGCACTTTAACGTCCCGTATCAATGCTCGGCAGTTATGGCAACCCTAGGAATCACTAATGTACTAATTTCATTAAAACTTAGAAAACACGCCAAAAATTAAATCTTGATACAAATAGATCAATTGACTCAACAAATACATTCACAATAAAGGAATTTAGAATAAATGCAAAGATAATGTGACCGTTCATCCCGTTTTGAACGCGACTGTCCGGTTTTTAATTTGTCCCCAAGCCCAGCTGCATATTTACGGATCCTACATAGTAGGGAATGAGGTCGCTTCTCATTGGCTCTCAGCGTCACGTGACTTGGCTTATTTGTTAATGATGTCGAAGCAGTATGTTTAGGCGGGATTTTAATCATTATTTTGTCTTCCGCTATCGCATCATGGAGAAATCAAAACTACCTTCTGATTATGATTATTTGGATGTTTCTCAAGCAAATGGAGTATACTTCTTTCGAATAAAACAAATAGAGGACGAACCTCCAGCATTGGTAAGTACCGTTTAGTTTCACGACGTCATTTAGAAGCAAGCCAAATCACGTGACTTTAAGAGCCAATAA
>BGPR01048476.1:0-11542 GCA_013235015.1 Araneus ventricosus
TAGAAAGTTAGTGACAATTTTCGTAAAATAAAATGTGTCGGCCTCCGGAGAATATAATGACTTGGAGCAACGCCGGATCTATAATATAGCAAAAGTAAAAAAATTCAAAGTCTTACTTTTTTTATTGTGAAGTTCAATAATCAGCAATGGAATGTCACGGTAAGGATATTACGAAAATAAAATCATTTATGTGCACTAGTTTGATAGCATTAAACTCTAAGAAATCATTAAGGGATTTTAAAACAATCTTTTATTCTTAATCAAACATTATCCTCCGAGCAATTTCGAATAGAAATTCCTGCACTGTGTTCGAATAACCTTTAGATAATGAACGAAAGTATTGGTTAAGGAGAAAAAAGAAGAACAAATAATAATAAATTATCCTTCAAGCAACATCGAATAAATTCCTGCGCCGTTTTAGAGTGCCCTTTGATAGTAAACGAAAGAAATGGTTAAGGAGAAAATACTACTAATAATAATAACAAAGGTAGTATAGACATACTGTAACATCAGAAAAAACATTCAGGTCTTAGTAACAACACTAAAACGTATTTTCTTCAACCAAAAGCGTGATCAACCGATTTCAAAACAAAATGATGAAAGCCGAGTTGGAAGATCTTTCGTAGAAGTGAAAAGAAGATATTACGAGCTCAAGAAGAAAAAATACAAGCGCGTCGGTTTTGATAAGATCGTTATGTTTGGTTGAAGCGTCATGGGATTACATAGAAGTTAACGATGTCTTACTGACCAGTTTTCTTTACTTACAAACTCGACCGGGACAGAATAACTCTCGATCAAATCGCTTTCGGGCGGAAAGAACTGGAAAGAAGATAAATTCTGAAGAGAAAATACGGTTTTGGTGACACTATGGCTTTGGCGTTAAGAAAGATGAAATAAATATTTCCTTTATCAAAGAGTTATTTCATTCTTAATTTTGTTGGTATTCCTCATAGATTACGATTTTCGGATATTTGTTTTAAAATTACTTAGTAAAAAATTAACTGAAAGAGTTATATAATGGTGAAGAATCTTCATTATATTGTAGGTGATCTAGTAACGAACGTAATCCATTCAAAAACAATATTCTTTACTGTTAATTTTTGAAATTATAAATTGGGGAGACCCAAATATTAAATATGTTGGGAAGAGGTAGCTAGGATAATTATAAAAATACTGATGCAAGGTAGAAGACCAGAAATAAAATTTAAATTATAATATATATTGATCAATTAATTAATTCTGGGTACAAAATCAAATTACACAATAATAAGCCATTCTTGCAATATTGAAATAATTCACCTACCTTTGCTGACCTGAAAACCCTAGCTACATAATTAAAAGTTCATTTTTATATAGTGGTAGTACAATGCTAAAAATAATTAAACAAAAACAATTTTATAAAATTTTAAATAATTTTTTTATTTAACAATTATTGATATTGAAATTAATTACTGCCATAAAAATTTAGATATATGCATAATATTTGATGCACAGAAATGAACATTTATCAGACAAAACAAAAAATAAAAATTGTAGCTACACATTAGCACTGCAGGCCTAAGAATTATATTTCAGAACACAAAGTAAAAAAAAGACAACCTAAATTTGATAGAGATGTAATGATGAACATTTTGCACTGCAACATCATAAATACTTCTTGAAATGATGAATATTACTTAAGAAAAAGTGAATTTTTTTTATATTCACTTAATGATATTTTTGAGGTATTCAACTTGCACATTTTCGCACCTTCCTCGGCCATACCTCTAGGCCTGCATCACTCATTCAAAAAATCAAAATCGGAAAAAGCTGAAGATGAGAACAAAAATGTTGAGCAGGAATAAACGTTAAAAAGATGATCACGATCTCTGTGATTAAGAGTACACACCACCACGATGAAAAATAAAAATGCTGTAGGCATTACCCACACTGCAGATCCCGCAAAAAGTGATGATCATTGAAAATCAGCGTTCATGGATGGTTCCGGCATAAAGAAAGAAATGCTTTCTTCACAACAGCACCTTAATACAATAGATTGTTCCGGAATAGTGTTGTTGAAAATTTTCCATCTCGTCTTTCAAAGCATTCATCACCGAGTCTTTTCATAATGCATCCTTATAGGAATACCAATGAAGAATAATAAGAATTTTCAGCTTCAGACTCAGGAATATATAAAAAACATTAACGGAAAAATTAAATCAGAGGCAAGACAAGACAAGACCCCAGGCCCCACCGGCCCTGGGGGCCCGCAGCTGGAACAACACCAACCACTCGCTTAGCCCATCACAAAGGAATTCAAAAAGTAACGGAAAACGATTCCAGATACAGACGCCTAATACCTGATGACGCCAAAAACTTACGCGAGCCAAGATGGCGAAGAAATAGTCCCGTTGCAAAATTTGAATTTAAAAATTAATAAAGTTGAAACCTTAATGGAAACAACAACAAAAGTTAAGACAAATAATAATTAAATCGAAAACAAAGTAAATAATTATGTAAAAATTTAGAAATTAAATGAAACGGTTAAAATTAACGTTTGAATTTCAAAATTATCCAAAGTTGCCACAAGAAAATAAAGAAACTTTAGTGGCGAAGAATTAAATTAATTAAAAATACTGACAAAGCCGAAAAAAAGATGTTAATGCAATATTTGCAATCTAACATCTACCCATATTGTTCCTTAATCGATCAACGAACTCCCATAGACTATATCGGGAAATCGAACAATCCGTTCTGTAATTTATTATTATGTTTATTTAATTATAAAAACAATAACTAGCATCTCTCACCTGGTTTTTGTGGTGAGCAAAATTCTTGATACTCCACTCTTTTTAGGCTTCATCAGTTTTCCGAAAAATTCAGCAAAGTACTTACAAAAATTATAAAGACACAAACTATGGCGTACACAAAAAAGTTAATGGAATTGCCAAACTGTCGTTCCAAAAACAATTTAAGGATGTACACAAGTCCACACTTTCAACTTTCGATAGCCGTTCTCATCCGTTCGCCTTTCGAGTTCGATGCTGCTCCTGGCACCTTGTCTTGTTCTCTTTTCGGTTTTTCATTTCTTCTGTGGTGTCGCCAATAGACAGCAGAAAGATGCAGTTCACCGCACGAGTGGCCTGGTGGGTTATGACGTCGCATCGGATCAATTGAACGGTTGGTTGCTGCGGTACTTCTGGCTGTAATGTCCGTTTCAGAAATCCGCGCCTGTCACTTTTGGACGATTTCACTCCGCAGAGGGGTGATATCAGGAAAATGTTTGATATAGATGGCGCTCCTGCTGCACCAGATGACGTCAGTCTTATATTGTACCAGCAGTACGCGCACGGCGTTGCCCGTGGAATCGGGACTTCAACAAAATAAAAAAAGTCCACATACAATTACATAAATGAAAGTTTTAAAAACGAAATCGAAACAGAAATATATATATATATATATATTATTGAGTTGGTCCGCCTCTTTTTCCTCTCGATCGAGTACCGTTAAATCCAAAACAATGTTAAAAAATTACAATGTGGTATTTATTACACCGCAAGTATGAAAGGCAAAGAAATAAGTTAAGACACGCTTAAAAATAATAATCGAAGTCATCGAGTAAATAAATCATCTCCTCGCAGAAAAAGAAAGTAATGACGTCATCCTGGCCCGTCAGCCAATGAAATTGCCCACAACGTTCCTGAGAGCTGTCGCGGGCGGAAGCTTCGCTAGAGGAAAAATATCGTTCAACTACCAGGAAAAAATTAATTAAAAAAAAAACGGGAAAAGATATTTTAACCATTCTTGTTTTAAATCCGACAGAACCGTTGCAGTTATAAGCTGAAAAATTTTCAAAATGATATCTTGATTAGAACATTGGATGCAAGAGTTTTAAGGATTCCAGAAAATTTTATTTTTGAAAAGTGACTATTTTTAAAAAAAATCCCAAAATTCAGTAAATTACGTTAGAAATTCGAAACTAACTTCATTAGAATGGAAATCGTGTGCTCTTTCCAATGGTTTATCTATTTTTACGCACAATTATTCAAAACCATTCTATTGAGAAATTAGTGCGAAAAATCAACCAAAACAACACAAAACATTAAATAAAACTTTTTCTAGATTAAATTTTAAAATTTCGGCTTCGAGGTGCATTGAGTCACCATTACGACAACCTGCGTGCCAAATTTCATAACTGTAAGTGCGATAGATTCGTCTGGACATCGCAGACACACACACAAACATTGCCTTTAATAAGTATAGATACTAGCAGAACACGCACGGCGTTGCCCGTGATATCTGGACTTCATCAAAATGAAGGAAAAAAAAAAAAAAAAAAAAAAAAAAAAAAACGCCCATAATGACATGAAATATTTTGAAAACAAAATCAAAACAAAAGATACACATTATTGATTTTCCCGCTTATTTTTTTCTCGCGATAACGACATTTTAACTGTAGAAAAACAGTACAGAGTATGTTAATCCAAAATATTAAAAAATTGTAACGAGAAAATCAATATTATACAGCAAGGAAAATATAAAATCGAATTCGAAAATAACAATCGAAGTCATTCAATTGAACTTTATGACGTCACCTGCGCTCTGCCCCGTCAACTAATCCAATTGCCAGCAACGTTCCGGAGAAGAGTCGCGGGAGGAAACTCGCTAGAGAAAAATATCTTTCAACTGACCAGGAAAAATTAATTTAATATAAACTTCCCACTTAAGGGGGCACCTCAAATATGGAGATGAGAACCTGCCGTATAAGCAAGCAGAATCTCGCTTCCCGGTAGGATAGAGTAATGGTGGGGGTTGAATGCCCCCCCCCCCCACCGACGGGTCGTACCTCTGTCTGAGGGGGTCGTCGCATGAGCCGCTCGTAATATGCGAGGGCCACAGTGCCCGATTAATTCGCAGTCGCGGCGGCCTGGTTATTCGGGTTATCCGTAAGCCTAGGCTGGTCGGAGTAATTCGTTCGTTTAAGGTTCCATTGTATATAATTGGATGTTTCTCAGCACCCGCCATCTCCTCTTTCAGTTTTGGATTGAGTTATTGAGCTTTTGAAACTGAGATGTGTGCTCAGTCGGCACCAGGGCCGGATGAATACTGCGTTTGAATAAAGCCATGTTTGTTTTCATCGGAGGCTCCAACGTCTTTTTGGAGATATTATACGGTCCTCACCTTCCGCGACAGGCACGAGTGGAGCAAGAAAGGCGCTTTCCTGGAGCTCTTTGTCAGGCACGTTTTTTGTATTAGCTATTCTTTTCTGCCGTTGATATTGATTTTCTTTTTGAATCGTACTATTTTGCTTTAAATCGAAACTTCTGTAATGCTTCTATGGATTGCTTACTAAATAAATAAATAATATATATAAAAAAAAGCATTTTCCCTTCCATCTCTCATCTCACCCATACTTTGGTAAAATCAGAGCCAACTGGCGCAAGCGCGGAGAGTTTCAGTATCTGGAAACAGACAGTAGAAGGTTTTCTTCCCAGCGAAACACAAATGCCGGCCAGTTCCCCTGAAATCCTCTAGGAAAGGAAACCTACCCCCCCACACACACACCCATATACTGGAGCTAAACTCAGATTTCTCTTTCAGCTGTTAAGCCGGCCCTTCACTGCACAGACAAACTGTATATTTTGGAACGAGAGAAGGGAAAAGCGATGGAAATCTAAAGAAATGAGCCAAACGGCTTCCCATGGTTGGAATTCCATCTGGACTGAAATCGGAACGAAAAATCAGAGGGACCCTGAAAGAGGCTAGCGAAAAGAACAATGCCTTGCGTAGATTGAAGCCTCGCTTCGAGGGTAGCATAAATTAAAATCTGCTGACTGGGGAAAATCGAAGAGCGATGGACAAGCAGCTGTAGAGAGGGAAAGAAGATCGCTCCCCCTATCTTCGTTCAGAGTGAGCGTCCTTTTAAATACAAGTGAATGGCGTGCCTTTATTTTTCGATTAAAATGGGTGAAAAAAACACCGGGCTTAGGACAAATCCTCGCTATCCTTCAAGTGAATGGCCGGCTTTACACTTCACCTTCATCATGGCTCCTTGATTCATCGATTTAGCAAGTCAGAACACATCACCACTGCTTTCTGCGTTTGTTTTAAGACGGGCATTCACGAGAAAGAAAGGCTAAGCCATTTGTCCTAACGACTGGGTTGTATTCCACTCACTTTAGTCGAAAAATTAGGCAAAACATTCACGGATGTTCCAAAGTTTGTTTTGAGACAAGGTTCAAAGTCGCAGAATTCTTCCCACCCACACTCCTCTTTCCCAAGACGGGGGGGATTTCGAGTTTCGTTTCTAGCCTCGACGCGAGGTCCCAATGAAGGCAGAACCTTTGTTTTACCGCTACCCTCGCATCGAGGTCCCAAATTGGAATCGGCGGATGAAGTTTTGGATTTTGAGTTCGCTGGAATCCTACCACTTCCAATCATTTGCTCTAAATTTCATAGGTTTTCGACCTTGACGATTGGTTTTTCCTCCCCGTGTTCCAAAAATTTCAAAATAGACCAACGGTGAATGACCCGCTTTAGGAGGTGTTCGTTACATGAAAAGGTAAGGGTTGCCGGATTTGTTCATAGTCCAAACTGTTCGTAAACCGATCTGTCACTGTGCTATGTTTTGGTTTCATCCAGCCCTCAGACTGAGGTGAACGCATTGGTTTAAAATGGATGACACATAGAGAAACGCTTGATATGAAATGGAATTGCTCAACCATATCTTAAGAAGGCCATTCATATCTCTTCCAAAATGGAAATTTTCGAACACTTGAAGGGGAAAAAAATCGTCAAGGTCGAAAACCTATGGAAAAGAGCATAGCGGCTCGGGATTTCCAACCAAACCAAATTCCACGTCTTCTTGCGCTGATTTTTTAGACGAGACCCTTGGAGGGGGGGCCCCCCCGTCGGCACATCAAACGATTTGACTAGATTGGGACCTCGCGACGAGGCTACCTTTATCGGAAATCCGCTGAGTGTGGGAAATAGGAAGTATAGAAGAGCAGCTGTAGAGGGGGAGAGAAGATAGCTCTCCCCTACTGCCAGCGCACTTTGGAGCTTCAGATGAATAACGTGCCTGATTTTTCGACTTGAATGGGAAGGGGAAAAAATCCAGTGTTGGGACAAATGGATGGAATGGAGTACAGATGAATTACCGGCTTTAAAAATAAATCCTGCTTACTTTCTTTTACTGTATTTAATTTATTTAATTATTAGAAAAAAATGCTTAAAAATGAACCAAAATTTCAGTAACAAAACATCCGACTATATCATACTTGTTACTTTATTTGTAACTAGCATAATCGAAAAGTAAAGTCACAATATTAAACTACATAAATGAATTTAACCTTCTGAGCAGCGCAAACGTCTTTTTACGTTTCTCATGTTCAGTTCAAAAGCGGATAGCTCGTATTTATATGCATATTTGTTTAAACAATCATGTATAAAGTATTCTTAAGATTTCAGAGATATAATTAAATACAAAAAAATCGATTCATTTACTTTAAAAGCTAAGTTTTCTAACCTGATAGCTAAAAGTTCAAAATAATTGTTCGCTCAGAGGGTTAATTTAATAAATTATTTGCATTTTACGGACCTTCATACAACTAAGAAGAATAGACAAACCAAACTAAATTGTGGTGGAAATAAGAGGACAAAAATCTAGAAACGAAGAAAGAGATCATCTACAGCAGCGACTCCCAACCCACGAGTCGCAGCCCACTTGTGGGCCTCGGAAGACTGGAAGCTCCGAGAATCGTCACTTGTTTTTTGCTTTATAAAAAATATATTTAAATTCTTTTATAGTAAGCTTTACTAACTACACACATATGCGTGCATATAATTTATACAGACACATATGAATTTATTATATGTGTTTGTATTTTTTCTACTTGTATATTTAGCTAGTGGACCTCAAAATATTTTTTACACAACACACAAGCAAAAAGGTTGGGAACGGCTGAATTCTACAGAATGAGAAAAGCAAATTAATAACAGAAGAAAACTTAATCTGATCCCTTTAAATTGCGAAATAACGAACTTCCTACAGTTTACGCAACATAACATAACTAATGTCTGAATTACAGTCACGTTCTTCGTTCAGATTCCCCTCGAAACGGTTCGCACCGAAGCGTTATTATGTAACAAATTCTGCAACGCGATCTTTCTTCCTGTTGATGCAATCACTGGAGTAATAAATAGCAGAAGGAATAGCCTCACCTTTCTCGACCCTCTCAGGCTTCTGGGTAACTCCAGTGGGCGACCAGCACAGGCACAGGAGCACCAAGGCCACGAGAGGCGGCAAGGGGCGTCGCCCCATCACCGCCCCTCCCTGCAAAAGACAAAAGAACATATAAGAATTTCCATCTACAGGTAGCACGTGCCACAATAAACTTCACAATACATAATGTCTCGTATACTGTATAGCAACGGATTCGGAAACCCTCCGCGTTTTTGCGCATGCGCCGGGCGGAGTTATTTTCATCAAAATAGGGAGTTGTGGAGAATGGAAGGGTGATGTTTACATTTTACTGAGCGTGATCTGACAGAGAACTCCGGAAATGAGCTCATATGACTCACCCCTTTCCGATGTAAAATCGTCCAAAATCCGTTGCTGAACAGTAAATTAAAAATCGTGAAAGTAAGCGGAAGTGGATATTTCTAGAGAAATTAAAAAAAAAAGACACGTGATTATAGAGAAAGGATGAGTTTTTAAAAACATATTTTATTAGGTACTAAAAAAGTAGAAATTATTTTTATTTTAAATATTTTCTACTTTTAGTTTTTAATTTAAAATTCATTATTATAAATATAATGGAATCTTGGAATTAATTCTTTTCTGACATTCACCACTAAGTGGCACCGCGCGAATGAAATAAAAATGTAAACCAATTAATTGATTGACTGATAATTAAGATTTAAAAATATGAAAATAGTATATTGGCACACAAGTGTACAAAATTTCACAATAAGCGCATCGAGAGCGCCGTTCCAAAATAAGCCTCGTGTTGCTTCGAAACGGGACGTTAATACAACTATAACTCAATTACCTCACACTTTTACCTTAAATGGTATCAATCAATTAACAACACTGATCAGATCAGAAAAGTATCTTGGATAATTTTTTGCGTTGCTTCGAAACGGGACGTTAATACAACTATAACTCAATTACCTCACACTTTTACCTTGAATGGTATCAATCCCTTAACAACACTGATTAGATCAGAAAAGTATCTTGGATAATTTTTAGCGTTGCTTCGAAACGGGACGTTAATACAACTATAACTCAATTACCTCACACTTTTACCTTGAATGGTATCAATCCCTTAACAACACTGATCAGATCAGAAAAGTATCTTGGATAATTTTTCGCGTTGCTTCGAAACGGGACGTTAATACAACTATAACTCAATTACCTCACACTTTTACCTTGAATGCTATCAATCCCTTAACAACACTGATCAGATCAGAAAAGTATCTTGGATAATTTTTTGTTTCAGGCGTTCCTTAGAAATGGCCGTGCGAATGATATCCATCTTAATATAATAGCCCACATGTCTCTCACTGATCCGGTAACGCTCTGACGTCACCAACAATAAAATTCGCGCCATAGCACTGAGAGACGTTAAACAGCATTATTTCATTGTTAGAGCACCTAAATTTTAGTCATTTTAAAAAGTAATTGTCGTTCTAATTTCAAATTTAATGGCTCTAAAATAGTGAAATAAAATTTGTTATCGATTGATATAAAAGTTGTCTCGCTATGATCAATAGCTCCTGAAAAATTTTAAATTATATTAATCATATATTTCAAATTAATTTCCGTTTTTTAATAGAAAGTAGTAAATCTCGTCAGTGGTATATCATGCGCGTGATATAGTTTGGACGCCACGGTGCATCTGATTATTCATTGCAATCGTGATGATATAATTTAATAACATTTTTTTGGCAACGTTAAAATTTGCACAAAGATATCTGAAGTACAAGGAAAATTGTTAAACAACGAAAAATACTTCACACGGAATGTTGTTTACCAAGAGGCTTTTTGAATAAAGAAATATGTAAATAAAAAATATTTCCTGTCATAAAACATATGTTTATTTTAATTGTTTTCAATCAATGTTAACATTTCTCTCGCATATACGTGATATTTTAATTTTTTAACTTTCTTAAATCACTTTTAACGACACCTCATTTTAATTACTTCTGCTTCCATCGTAATAAGCGGACTGCAACTTTCTTTTCGAGTCACGAGACTTTTTCGGGGAAATTCCCTTCTCTGGGTACTTTCTGCGCATTCCTATCTGCCCTTTTTGATTCAAGCATGTAAGTTGATAACAACAACGCGCCGCTCAGGCGTAACCTTTTGAATACTGGTCATGGAGTTACGTAAAAACTGAATCCTTTACCCATGAAGAAATAACCTAATATCCTATATGGCTGAATAAAAGAAGATTAAGCCAAATACTGTCTCTTCCTGATCAAAATGGACTACACCTCACCTTCATTAAAGCATGATCTTATATATATATTTAAACACGTCAAATTTGACGGGAGATCTCTCGAATAAAGAGGCAATTTGTACCCGTCATACCATGACGGGCGATTTTCCAGTTACAGAATAAAACGGAAAACAGAACATCAATAGAAAAGAAAGCAAATGCATATGCAGCTCAAAATTTGTCTGCGTGCGCTAAAAGTAGACCAAAGAAACAATAATAAAAAAAAACTCCGATAAATAAATAAAATATTTTATACGATAATGTATTTGCAATCAAAAATGCCTGAAAGTTATTTCTGCATAAAAAATTAGCACTTTTTAAATTGCACGATAGAAACTTTCTTTTTAATTCATTTTAATATAACTTAATAAATTATTTTAACTTTTAACAGATTAATAAAACCATAAAAATTCGAGTTGCAGAAAGGGTTTCCCAAATTTAAAAATTTTAACTTTCCATCTTTCAGCACGCCTTCCACCTAAAAAGGCGAACAAAATGTCTATACCACAATACTGCTTTCTTCGGTAAAATCAGAGCTTTTCCATAAACGATAACGTTAAATATTTAATTTGTGAATTATTCGGAATTAATTTTGAAATTAATTTTCAAAGCATCGATTAACAGTTACTTATTTAAATTAAAATGAAGGTCCAATACCAAAGAACAAAAACGGTTAAGAACGCATGTTTTAAGGACAGATTAAATCGTTTATTTCATTAGTTAAACATTTATTGCAGGAGATTTATTGGAGCACATTTCTCTCAAACACGTAGAATTTACATTGAAGGTTAAATGTTAGCCTACAAAGTATAGCTAATTCTCCTCACTTTTTAAATATAAAAATGGTAAACAATTTTTATTTCATAAAGATATGCACTAGTTATTGTTGGATGTTGGCGAACCACGACGCCCGAGTTTTAAAATTTAATCTAGAAAAATTTTTATTTAATGTTTTATGTTGTTTTGGGTCATTTTCGGCACGTTTAGGGCTGTAGT
This sequence comes from Araneus ventricosus, assembly GCA_013235015.1. Lineage (NCBI taxonomy): Eukaryota > Metazoa > Arthropoda > Arachnida > Araneae > Araneidae > Araneus > Araneus ventricosus. The sequence continues at coordinate 11,481 of BGPR01048476.1, forward strand.
ATCTTTTCCAATGATAGCTGAAAAACAATCAATACGCCATCAGATAGAACAAACAATTTTCG
>BGPR01048478.1:0-11542 GCA_013235015.1 Araneus ventricosus
TAACTCTCTTCATCGTTGTGAAAAATGTGCCCAAGATGGTACATATCTTGGTAGGACCACATGGCAATATAACAAAAAACTATTGTTAGAACTGATGCTCCCTTTAAACCAGCGGGAGTGGTCTCCCCTAAGCTTTCTCGAATACTTTCCCACAAAGGTGCTGTTTCCCTTCCCCCGCGTGGATAAAAAAATTCGAACCTACTGTAACCCAGAATCCAATGACTATCAGAAGGCTTTTCATTGTACATTATAGTGATTGGAAAATATTTAGTTAAAGAATCAAATTCATAGAGATTTGTACCGAATAAATGCGTACCGATTTTCCACTCTTACCGTCTCAAGGAAAAAGAGACGTAATCCTTCCGCGTGCACAGGAATTGCTACCAGTACGCATGCGCATGGAGATAGAGGATTCGTTTCAAAAGTAAACAAGTATGCGATTATACAGACCGATAGACAGTCAACCCGTTGACGGATTTGGCCCAAAATTTTATACTGACCTACATTCATGATGATTAAACTGTGTACCAAATTTTATCTGAATACCTATTCAAGTTTTTGAGTTATAGTGTTCACATGACCGCGGACAGACAGACTTCCCGTAGATGGATTTTTCCAAAATTTGATAGAAACCTACAAATTATGTGTAAAGATCACATACCAAATTTCATCCCTGTGTCTCTGATAGTTTTCGAGTTATCGTGTTCACAGACAGACATAGTTCCAAAATTCTGTTTTTCGGACTCAGGGAGGTCTAAAACGTGGAGATTCGTCAAAATCTCGAGTTCGAATTTTTGGCGATTACAATACTTTCTCTTTGTATACGAGAAAGTAACCAGCGGGAGTGTTCTCCCCTAAACTTTCTCGTATACTACCCCAAAAATTTGCCGTTTCCCCTTCCCCCGCGTGGCTAAAAAAATTCGAACCTACTGTTACCCAGAATCCAATGACTATCAGAAGGTTTTTCATTATAGTGATTGAAAAATATATAGGTAAAGAATCAAATTCAAAGAGATGCGTACCGATTTTCCGCTCTTACTGGCTCAAGGACAAACTGACGTAATTCGCTCCATAGCTTTCGAGTGCACAGAAGATTGCTTCCAGTACTCATGCGCGTGGAGATAACGGATTCTTTTCAAAAATAAATTATACAGACCGACAGACAGTCAACCCTTTGACGAATTTGGACCAAAATTTTATGCGGACCTACATTCATGACGATAAAACCGTGTACCAAATTTTATCTATCTAGCTATTCAAGTTTTTGAGTTATAGTGTTCACATGACCGCGGACAGACAGACTTCCCGTGGGCGGATTTTGTCCAAAATTTGATAGAAACCTACAAATTATATTTAAAGACCACATACCAAATTTTATCCCCGTAGCTCTAATAGTTTTCGAGTTATCGTGCTCACAGACACACATAATTCCAAAATTGTGTTTTTCGGACTCAGGGAGGTCTAAAACGTGGAGATTCGTCAAAATCTCGAGTTCGAATTTTTTGACGATCACAATACTTTCTCTTCGTATACGAGAAAGTAAAAAATGGTTTATGAAGACCACCAACGCACAAAAAGTGTTCTTTCAGAGCTTGATTTGAGCTTAGTGGCATAGGTACCTGTAGATTATATGCATTTTGTATGACTTGGAGTTGCGAAAAGGCTAGTTCGTATGTGGGTTGAAAAAGGACCAAAAAATGTAAACTTAATGCTCATTGTATTGAATCCATTTCTTTTAAATTGTCAGTAGTTAATCAACAGCATTATACGAAGGAATTTTCTGGATAGCCTCGTCCAAAACAAATGTTTGTAGCTGTTACAATTCACTGCGTTCTCCTTTTTATGGTAGATGGAAAAACCCGGATGGCTACTAGAGCCATCCGGGTTTTTCCCATGATGCCTCTCTCTTCTCTGTGTACTTGTCTTGTATTGTAGTTCTCTGTCTTGCGTCTTGTACCTTTTAATGTACTGTGTCGTGGAGCTTAGCCATCTAATAAAAATGGTTCCTGAAATTGAATTAATTCTTCAACAGCGGCATTCCATATAAACATGAGTCTCGTCCCTCTACAGTGATGTAGCGGTTACAATTCACTGCCTTCTCCTTCTTATGTTAGGTGGCGCTACTAGAGCCATCCGGGTTTTTCCCATGATGCCTCTCTCTCTTCTTCTTCTGTGAACTTGTCTTGTGTTGTCGTTCTCTGTCTTGCGTCTTGTACCTTTTAATATACTGTGTCGTGGAACTTAGCCATCTAATAAAAATGGTTCCTGAAATTGAATTAATTCTTCAACAGCGGCATTCCATATAAACATGAGTCTCGTCCCTCTACAGTGATGTAGCGGTTACAATACACTGCCTTCTCCTTCTTATGTTAGGTGGCGCTACTAGAGCCATCCGGGTTTTTCCCATGATGCCTCTCTCTCTTCTTCTTCTGTGAACTTGTCTTGTGTTGTCGTTCTCTGTCTTGCGTCTTGTACCTTTTAATGTACTGTGTCGTGGAACTTAGCCATCTAATAAAAATGGTTCCTGAAATTGAATTAATTCTTCAACAGCGGCATTCCATATAAACATGAGTCTCGTCCATCTACATGTTTAAATTTTGGAAAGCCACAGAGTACAGGTCATTTATCCTATATTTGGGACCAGTTTTTTTCTGTAATATACTCCCAAAGGAATTGTATACTCATTTTATGCTTCTCCATTGAGCTATTTACAAATTGTCTAGTGACTTTTGGTAAATGGAAGTTTTGAGAAATTATGCAAATGAGTTTCTGCATTGTTTCGTTGAAAATATCCCTATGTGTTACGGTAAAGCATTGCTTGTGTGCAATTTTCATAATCTTTTGTACTTAGTTAGTGATGTAGAAAGTTTTGGTTGTTTGGAAAATTTTTCGGCTTTTCCATTTGAGAATTTTATGGGTAACACAATAAAACATATGCTCCATGCATCAAACAATCTCCTACAGCAAGTAGCTAAGAAAAAAATTTTGCGGAGACTTGCCTTCTAAATCCAAAAATATAGTTACTAAAAAAAAAATGGAAAACTCACATCCATAAGACTGCCCAAAAATAATTGTATTCTCTGTTTAACATTACCGGATTCTTGATTTTTTGACTAAAAGTGATGATATTGTGATTGCCAAATCTATTGAAGATGTAGGCACTTCAAATTGCTTTAAACTGTGTTGTGACTTTTTTTTGTACAAACATAATTTTTATACAGTACCTTTAGAAAGTAGTAGGCTAGTAATCTATAAACTTCATTCTCTTCAACCTAGTAAAGTTATTTTATCCACTGACATATGTAGGAAATGTCTCCTTTTACCAGATTTTAATATAGAAAACAAAGAATTGTTTATTTTCTTTCCTTATTGCAATATGGATATTTTTCATTGATTTACCACGTAACTTTTTAAAGTTCTTACACTTTTCATTATGCTTGCATATGTTTGTACCAGATTTGGGGGGGGAGAGCAAGAGGGTGGAACTGCCCCGAGCGGCAAAATGACTCAAAAATAAAATTTAATGCGCGTTTTATTTGTTCTTTTACTAATTCATACATTAATTTTTTTCCATACCCAAAGTAACGACATATATACCTTCATCCCATCTTTACAAATTGTTTATTACATAACCCCCGCTAATAAATTTTATTTATGTTTAAAAAATTTTTTTAAAAAAATTCATTTTTCGACACAAATAAAAATTTCCAAAATTGCATGTATAAATAAAGATCTGTAAATGATTGCTTGGTTTTATTATTTAACAAACCACGGAATTGAATTTTAGAATATAAAATTAATATCCCACCCAATATTACGAAATTTTCATGAGGTATAACTAAATTCCATCTCCTTTAAACCAGAGATGCCAGAACAAAATAGCAAAATAAGGCCAAACCGTCTTTAAAATAAGGCCAAATTTGATAATTCCATGAAAGCGCACCTTTCCCCATTATTTTGCTATAAGAAAATGACTATCCATCATGAAAAGGAATCCCACCAGATTGACATATGTATAATACTGTTCTATTAAACTAAAATTCTAGTTATTTTTTTAAAAAATATCTCAATGCGCCACTTGCTAAGCAAAAAAGAAAGAAAAGGGAATCCTGTTCTTATTGGTCCAGAATAAAATGTTCGGCCAAAATATATCAACTCTTCTTAACAACAACGTTCTATAATATTTTTTAATGTTCTAAAGTTTATTAGAAAAATAGAATTATATACAGTCGACGCTCGTTATAGCGACCATTCCATTATAAAAACCAGTGATAAAATCCCCAAATGTGTTTCACTATGTTATTTTACTTCCGGTATAACGACCGTCCAGTTTCGTCTAATCCCAATACAACTCCGGAATTCCCGATATTTTCCCAAAAAGAACACGTTTCTAAACGTAAATGACCTTAATTACTGTATTGCCAAGCTTCGTAGATGTAGAGTCTTCAGTGTTACAGTTTAACTTTGACGGGAGGGGGAGGGGAATTAATACTCACCACAGCGCGCAAATTAGAATAGCCTAGAATAAAAAAATGTTCAAGTGCTATTGAGACTTTAAAATGTTTTTTTGAAAGGCAGAACATTATTTATCATCTTTAACTGAAATGGAAAATTATGTTCTGCAAACATTTCTGTTTCTTTTCTTTAGAAAATAAATGTTTTGTAAGTATATAACACCCTTTATTTTGTACTTTAAAATCTGTTTTAGAAATATATTTTTAATTGATAAAATTTTATTTTTAATACCAATGATGAAAAAATAATTTGAGTATTTATTTGGAGTCGCTTTAAAAATCGCCTATTTTTACGGAACTGCTGAACGTGCATGTGTACAGTTTGCAATTATATCCACTATAGCGACCACTCGTTATAAAGACCTTTTGCTGTGAGACGCAGAGGGTCGTTATAACGAGCGTCGACTGTATTAAGAATCGTTCTAAAAGTCATAAGGAAAAAGAAAGCCAAAAAAAGGCCAAATGAAAATGAAAATTTGGCCTTCTGGCAACCCTGCTTTAAACTATACAATTTTTAAAGCTCTATTGTTTTTAGTTTCGACGCTATGATTTTTGCTTCGTTAGAAAGCAAAACTGGTCCACTGCGCAGCGTGGGAAGCCAGCATTCCCGTTTCTCTACCCGTACCACGATCGCCGATTACGAAGGTCACAAAACGAACTACGTGCCAGCGCGTTGCCCTCGGCCTGCGCACGTGTTTATCCTTCTGGCATTAACGGCACTTGGCGCCTCTCTCAGCGGGAAAGGAATTTTCTGTTCTCGTATACGAAGTATACAAAGAGAAAGTATTGTAATCGTCAAAAAATTCGAACTCGAGATTTTCACGAATCTCCACGTTTTAGACCTCCCCGAGTCCGAAAAACACATTTTTGGAATTGTGTCTGTCTGTATGTCATGTGAACACTATAACTCAAAAACTTGAATAGCTAGTCTATGCAAAGATGTTTTTATCAATAATGTTACGGGCTTAGGTAAGCTTAAGAGTCAAATGACGCGAATTAATAGATTTTTCAGGACTTATTTTTGATTTTACATTTTATTGCAATTTTTAAATATTATTAGTTAAACTGCAAAACAAATAAAAACAGTATTGCAATATTTCACATTAACTTATAAGGTTAGCTAAAAATTACACTTCGTAATTATCAGTTTATTCAAGTGCAAGAAAATTTCAGTGCGATCATTGAGCTTGTTTCATGGAGCTGAGTTTTATAAAATTGGGTTCGAATGAAGAAAGATGTATCATGTCTGGAGTTGCGTCAAGCTTATTTCGATATTTATTCTTAAGCCTTCTCACTTCTGTGTGAAAAAGTAACGTAGTATGTAGGCTTCCCATGTCTCCACACAAAGATTTGAACAATCGGTTGTTAGTTAAATTAGCCGCTAAATGGCGCATTAGTAAAGATGGTTTCATGCTTCCATTTGACAATATCCCTCCACAAACAACGCAGGGTGGTTTTGGACAATCTTCATCACCCGTGACGGAAAATCCATATTTTAAATATTTTTTAGAATATTTTCTCTTCTTCGGAAGCGCACTGACGTTTTGATGTTTTTTTTTTTTTTAACAAAATCAATTTTATTTCTTACATGAACAGGCCAATCAGTCGACCTTTGCACTTCATGATTATCATCTTGCTGATCCACAGTCTCTTCATAGCTGCCAAATCGGTGCTTCGAATTTCAGTTCTAGATGCCAATCTTCTAAGAGTTCCAGTTTTCAACCACTTGTCCATTTTGAGAAATCAAACAATATCGAATTGAAGTCATTCTCAAGATAAGCACTTCAAATTAAACACGTATAGCTTACAAACACCAGTTTTGTGCCACAAACCAAACCAATCAAAGTGAGCACCCATAAAAACACAAAGCTTGATTTATATGAACAGTCGTTATTCATTATGCATCCCAATCGAGAAATTAATGATGCCTGCGTTTAATCATGCTTTTAATAAAAACGTCAAAACAAGAATCTTTTAGAGGAATCCGGATTGTTCTCGATAAGCCTAAACTAGAAGAACAAAAATAAAAAGCACACCACACTGGCACCTAGTGAAGCTACATCTTCTGCGAACACACTAATGATTTATGCATAGCGGGGCTGGTGAAGACAAAATATCAATCATTTGCCGGGTTTTCTTTTGCTTTCTTATTTTGAGCATAGGTTTAGCACAACTTTCACTTTTACTTTTCACACGAACTTAGGAAAAAAAATACTGCAACTTCTTTCATCCTTTGTATTTTCTTGTGTCCGCCATTACCGACTTTGATTTCGCGTACCCCCAACTGGTCCTTCGCGTACCCCTAGGGGTACGCGTACCACACGTTGAGAACCTCTGCGCTAGATGGATAAAATTTGGTACACAGTTTTATCATCATGAATGTAGGTCCGTATAAAATTTTGGGCCTAATCCGTCAACGGGCTGACTGTCTGTCGGTCTGTATAATCGCATACTTGTTCAACTCCATGCGCATGCGTACTGGTAGAAATACCTGTGCAAAGAAGGGACACTCCGAAAAGTTGGCAGTTAGCCAACAACCAATTCTGGCGGCGAGATTTTGTAAGGAAGCAAACATTTAGGGCGTCTCGTTTTACTGGCGTACTGGAAGCAATCTCTGCGCAAGCGCAAGCTATTCTCCTGTTTTCTTCTCCGCACGCAGAACTTCAATTGCTCGAGTTTGATAAAAAAAAAAAATAAATATTGCGAAGTTTTAATACATACGCATCTTTTTTAATATGATTCTTCACCTCAATATTTTACTATCACTATAATCTACAATGAAAAACCTTCTGATAGTCATTGCATTCTGGGTTACAGTTGGTTCGAACTTTTTATCCACGCAGGGGGGAAGGGAAATGACAAATGTTTGAAAAGTATACGAGAAAGTTTAGGGGAGGCTACTCCCGCTGGTTTCTTTTGCGTGCTGAAACTAAAGTGATAAATGACTGTTGTGTGTCAAGAGGACGTGGGGCGCTATTCGCCGAGAGCAACTTGTGGCACATCAGGCTGTAAAATTGGCTGGCGCAACTTTGAAATGATTGCGGGAAATAGTCATTTGAGAGAATGGCTTCTGGAGAAAGCTAAAGGTTAGAAAAATGCGAAAACATCCCATGTCTGTTTCTTGAATGTACATTGTTTGATGATCTACGACAGTAAATTTTTCAGTTTTTTTCGCATACTAATACATTCCATGATAAATTAGTATTTTATTTAATCATTTTTTATGAAACAGTTCGATACTTGTTTCAAAATTAACAAAATATATAGCTCAGATGTATTAAAAATAAATTTAATAGGCAAAATATTAAGATTAGTTTTTAAGTCTCGAAACGGCTTCTAAACTCGTAGGCTCAGGTTCCGGATTCATTTCATTATGTTGATGTTCCCATGTTTGTTTCTCGACTGGGACTAGATGATTATGTACATTGTTTGACGATCTACGACACTAAATTTTTCAGTTTTCTTCGCAAACTAATACTTTCCATGACAAATTAGTATTTTAGTTAATCATATTTTATGAAACAGTTCGATACTTGTTTGAAAGCTAACAAAATATATAGCTCAGATGTATTGAAAATAAATTTAATAGGCAAAATATTAAGATTAGGCTTCTAAACTCGTAGGCTCAGGTTCGGGATTCATTTCATTATGTTGATGAAGCTTAGTGGATGTTCAAAAGTAAATTCATTTTTTTAATTATTAAAAACTTTGAAAATTGCTGTCTCTTGACTGTAGTGTTTTATGTTTTGCCTTTAAGTATTTGGAAAACAGAAAAATATAAAAATTTATCAAAAAACTGTGAACTTTGATAGTTCAAGTGTGAAGTCGTTGGTGACACAATTATTTTTTTCTTTGGTTGCATTATTTTCCTATTGTCATAATGTTAAAATATTGTCTGTAATTTTAATTTATCTCAGTTAATTCGAAGTCAAAAAGAACTTAATTTTTTTTCCTAATTAGATCTTGCGAATGAAATTCTTTATGTCTTTTCAGAAAAGCTATGAGCACGTTTGATATGAATTGTATAATTCATTTTAAAGTTTTAGTGGACAACTGTTTTATTTTGTCAAAGTGGTCTATACCAGTGGTTCCCAACCTTTTTGGTGGTGCTGACCACCTGTTGTGTAAAAAAATATTATGAGGCCCACTAACTAAATATGCAAGTAAAAAAAATACAAACACACACACACACACATATATATATATATATATATATACAGGGTGTCCACACTTACCGTGGTCCAATAGCTAATTTCTAAACCGTTAGAGGTAGACATATAGTTCCAATTGGAAAAATGCTTTAAAGGAAGGGAAGAATTATATGTTTTTTGAGTGAATAAATATATTCCTGAAAAAGTTACGAAATCTAAATATTTATACAGTTCCCCGGTCCTATCAATCATATTTAGTAAAATATATTTGACAGTCTAACATTTTAAACAAAAAAGTCCCACTCTTTTCCAATAAAACTGACCGACTTATGGAGCTTTGAATATCGCTGACATAGACCACTTTACATCATTTCAATAGCCGTCTTGTAGACGATTCACCAATCAATGCGCAGCAGTTGCTCGAGGAGGCCGCTGATTGGAAAAATCAAGAAATTCAAAACTCCATAACTCGGTCAGTTTTAATCGCTGAAGAGTGGGACTTTTTTTAGTTAAAATTTTAGTGTCAAAAATATTTTACTAAATATAACTGATAGAACCGGGGGAACCCTATAAAAAGTTAGAATTCGTAACTTTTTCAGAAATATATTTATAGACTCAAAAAACATCAAATATAATTCTTCCCTTCATTTAAAGCATTTTACCGTTTGGAACTGTATGTCTATCTGTAACGGTTTAGAAATTAGCTATTGGACCACAATAAGTGTGGACACCCTGTATATTAGATAGCCTTATATGCCAGTAATTAGTGAAGCTTACTGTAAAAGGAATAAAAATATATTGATTTATAAAGCAAGAAACAAGTGAAGACTCTTGAAGTTCCTCTGACTTCGCCTCTTAACTAGCAGTTCGCGGCCCATTAATACGCTATCCGAGGCTCACAAGAGGGCCGCGACCCATAGGTTGGGAACCTCTGGTCTATACTATTTATTAGTTAAAGCTAATTACTTCTTTATAAATATTGTGAAATTTAAAATTATTTTTTTTTCTCTTTATAATTATCATTACTTTGTTTACTCTTAGTTCAGTGAACGGTGAACTATTTTGTTTTCAAAATAATCGTTTTTTGCAACTAGTAGCAAATAAGGTATGTATAAAAACAAACAACTAAGTAAGGATATGAATATTGATTAAACATGAAACGGTATATTATTATTAACTTAATAAAAATGAAATTAATTTAAAGTTCAAAAATTAGCTTTTCAGTGACTCAAATTGCATTTGTTTACAATTTATTTCTTACATTTTAATAATTTTGTCAAAATTAATAATCTCACACAATTATATATCAGGAATCCACCTCAAGCCTGAAATCTTCAGTATTAATCTTGTTTCCAAACAATTTCATTAAGTCTTTCATCTGTTGCTCTTGTTGCTTTCCTGATTCCTTGGACATTTTTAAAAAAATGTAACAAAAAAGCAAATGCACTAGACAGCTAAATGAAGTACTATAGACCTGAGAGCAGATTTTCAAAGGACGTATCATGTGCGCGCGCAGCTACATTGGATGATCAGTAGTGCCACCGGTTGCCCTCGGCTAATAGGCTCCATTTACTACAATGCCCCGTCAAACGTCTGAGCCATCGAATGTTGCCGACTAGGGAAATAGGCGACAACATGTTGCTTTGCTGCGCCACCGATCGCCGTCGGCTAATAGGATCCATCGGATACAATGGCAGGGTACTCGCATAGGTAGCCAGTGGCGCCACTGGTTGCTCTCGGCTAATAGCGGCCCTGGTATAATCTCGTTGCTGGGGGGAGGACATAAAAGGATGACATAATCCGAGCTCATAAAAAGATGTTTATTGGTAAGAAGTTATTTATAAATGTGTTAAAAACTAGGGAAGATATAGAAGAATATTCAATACAATATGAAACTCAATCTCAATCATTAAAACGAATTAATTATATCAATGAAAATTATTAATTTTCAAGAACTCAAACACTAAAATCACAAATTCTCTTAATTCCAAACATTCTTACGAAAACACTAGGGTTGCCATACGGCCCGTATACTATTCGTCCCGTTTTCTGCCTACACTCTGCGTCATTATAATTTTAAAATGACTTGCACCCAATTTCATAATTACGTGAAAGAATAAAATGATGTGATTAAGAAAGTAAAGCCAACTTTAAAATATAACTGGGCTAAGAAGGATGAGCCTCGCATCATTTTTATTATTCTACGTGTTCATTTTATTAGATTGCTTAAACTTTATTGATTTTTGGCCTCCGTTAGAAAAATTAGAAGATTATTATTAAAATAAACCGTTACTTTTTTCATGTTTTATTTATTTAGCACTTTAACGTCCCGTATCAATGCTCGGCAGTTATGGCAACCCTAGGAATCACTAATGTACTAATTTCATTAAAACTTAGAAAACACGCCAAAAATTAAATCTTGATACAAATAGATCAATTGACTCAACAAATACATTCACAATAAAGGAATTTAGAATAAATGCAAAGATAATGTGACCGTTCATCCCGTTTTGAACGCGACTGTCCGGTTTTTAATTTGTCCCCAAGCCCAGCTGCATATTTACGGATCCTACATAGTAGGGAATGAGGTCGCTTCTCATTGGCTCTCAGCGTCACGTGACTTGGCTTATTTGTTAATGATGTCGAAGCAGTATGTTTAGGCGGGATTTTAATCATTATTTTGTCTTCCGCTATCGCATCATGGAGAAATCAAAACTACCTTCTGATTATGATTATTTGGATGTTTCTCAAGCAAATGGAGTATACTTCTTTCGAATAAAACAAATAGAGGACGAACCTCCAGCATTGGTAAGTACCGTTTAGTTTCACGACGTCATTTAGAAGCAAGCCAAATCACGTGACTTTAAGAGCCAATAA
>BGPR01048479.1:0-11541 GCA_013235015.1 Araneus ventricosus
TCCTAGAGTCTTTTCTAAAATTCTTATTTAGATCGTCTAAGATATAAAAGATAATTCTCTAGGTTTTGATTTTAAGAATTATTATATTGCGAAGCAGAAATGTGGTAACAAAATTAGTAAATTTTTGTCAATGATGGTTGATTTATTTTTATTTTATTAATGTTTTGTATAGTTTGCTGGTGTTAACGTAAAACTTATTTTGCTTGTAATGTTATGAATTAATTTTGTTAATTTATTTTTTTATCATTGTTGCTTTTTATATTCTGCTGTGTTTAAATTTGTTGCTTGTTGTCGCATTCTTTTCATTTGTTTCTGAAATCATACGTCCTTTCGATATCATTTGTTTATCTGAAATTATTGTTTTAGTTTAATTCATTGTAAATTATTTTACTTTTACTATATGAGCATTAGCACTGCATTAGGCGATTTTCTTTGCTGAGGTTTTTATTAACAAGTCAAAATAAGCAAAACTTAAGGCAGCAATGGAAATTAGCTATGTTTGAAGAAAACGAAAAAAATTTTGCGAAATTTCCAGACCTTTTATGAAGATCTGGTAATATCACAGCTCATGAAACAGAGGTGAAACTTCAACCGTTATATCAATTTATATACTGATTTGGAGTCACTGTAATGGACGTCACAGTCACATGACATATCTAACTGCTCATTTTCTTATTCTGTACTGTGATATTACATCCTTTTCTCTCTACGAATTACATTCAAAAATTAAATTTTCAGGCATTTTTGGTATGTATCACGTGAGCACAAATTGTCTTCATTGTACGTTACAGGCAATATTTAGTATCTTGCTGAAAAACTGGTAATATTTTGAATACCGCCACTGAATATATTTAAGTGAATACATTTAGCTTATTTATATTGGACTGCTATTTGTGAAGCTTTTCATTAAATTTACGTCGTTTATTTGCCTTATTTTATAAATAAATCTTCTTCTATTCTTAATAGACCTCGTTACTTGATCTTGAATTTTTGCAGATCACAAAACCCATGAAAGCACAACGCGAAGTTATGCTAATATAATAAATCCTTCCAGTAGAAGAGGAATTTAAGTTTAACATGTTTTTTAATTAACCAAATGGGGAAGATCAAGCAAGAATTGATTTAAATTATGTTTTAGTTTTTTAATTAACATAATTAAAAATTAAAAAAATCAATACATGCATCAATTTATATGAAAATACTGTATAGTTTTCTGAGGGAGATTGATTAGAGAAACATGTTTTTATCAGACTTATTAAAGAAAATCTCTTGGCCTTATTTCTTTTTTAAAAATCAATACTTCATATATAATGCTGATTGTGTTTCTTAAAAATGTTTTTAACATGACTACATCAAAGTTTTTAATTGATTCATTTTTTGCTATCATCTGTTTTACGAAAATTAGTGTATTGTTTATAAACAAAAGAATGAAATTTACATAAAAGAATTGTTTGTCAGTTAGAACTATATTTAATTGAAATTTATTCGAAATAAATACATGGAATTTTTTAGACAGTTTCTGTGTAATTACAGTTGCTCCAATAGTTAAGTAAGAACCCATATACGTACAGTAGCTGCAGCAATTATTATAATAATATTTTTTCAAAACGTTTTAGCGTTATTCTTCTTTAATGAAAACTTTAGATTTAAAAAACTTTATAAATTAATTTTGTCTGCAGCAACTAACCTAAGGAACTAATTGAATTCGTAAGTGGTACGATTTCTTCCAGGGTATAGGAGAGGAAAACGTTCAACATTTTTCTTAGAAAAATTTTGGAGATCAAATATTTATTCTGATAATTCTATTGACCTTTAGAAAAATGCCCATGGCATTTACATCTAGATGAAAACTTTGAACTAATAAACTTATGTAAAAACAAACGCACTTTATGATGGGGTATGCTTTATAATTTAATTACATACCCTAGCTTAGATAACTCATTGCATATCTTTATGAATCAATAATCATGATGAGCTACAGATAAATAAGATTAATTTTGTATACGAATCTTCATATGCCTTTTTACTAGATGAAATCTTAAGTAATGAAATCTAAAAAAGCTCATTTAGTGTGTCCCTTTGAAAGGTAAATCTCTTGTCTTATCTCCTAAAAAATTGTATATGGAAATAAAATAAATTTGAAGAAACTTGAGCAGTATTTAACGAACAAAACTGATTTTAGAAAAAAAATTCTGAGTTTGAAATATATTCATCCTATATAGTCTATTTAATGTGCTAGTGCCAAAAATTACTCTAACTGTTTCATTGGGTAGTTATTGAGATTTGATAGGAAAATTTTAACTGTGCGTTTGGAGATTTACTAAAAACTCCATTTTCACATAACTACAAATGTGCAGAAGCATGAATTTACATATATGAAGGAAAAAAATTCCAAGCGAATGCATCATTAATTAGTGATCCATAAAAATTATAATTATTTGGTATATTGAAAAAAATTAAGAATTAAGGTAGGGCCATCAATTATTTTTGCGGGCTAGTAATGACGAAGTGTTGGAGATAAATTTTGTGTGTGTGTGACCCTTAGCATTTCTGCAGGGCTTTTTTCTGGTCAACATCTATTATTTGAAAAGTATGCAATTAAAGAAACTATTTCAGATAATATTTAATAATATTGCTGTTACGTCTAAGCTAAACATAAAGCTTATCATAATTATACCTTTTTCTCGGAATGCATTTATTTCAGGTCTTTAAAATCTTTTATTTCCAAACAATGTGCACTTTTTATAAAAAAAACTTTTCTTAAAATGGGAAGCAACACTATTTGAAATTAAACAAGCATTTCAATGAGGATAATGATTCAACATGACTGCTCTAAACCTCTTCAACCTTGAGTATTACGCCATACTCTTTTGCGATTGCAACTTACTTACCAACAAATCAATAAACCTCCAAACCTCCCAAAAGAATTTTTTGAGAAAGTGAGGATTATAAATTCTAGAGATAAGGTATCAAGAAGATATCATTTAACACTTGAATGCTGTTGTTTTAACAGTAAATAAAAATCAAGAAGAGACTACAACAAGACGCATTTTTATCGATGAACTGGATATTACTGTATGTTGAATATTCAGGAGAATAATTTGTATTAAATTCAGGAGTTAAGAAGAAACAATGTGATCCTTAAATCTCTTCAACCATGAGTATTTCGCAGTATATCCATTTCCAGCTCTTGTGCCTTTAAAACTTGCTTTCCAACCAACCAACCAATCAAACTTTGAACCTTCCAAACCAATTTTTTGAGAATGTGAAGGCAGTAAATTACGGAAATAAGACACATTTTGATAATATCGATGAGATATCATTTGATATTTGAAAGATGTTCATTCAACTTTAAGGAAGAATTTGTGTCTTTGAAGTCGGTATTACTGCATGTTGAATATAGAGACGTATAATTTGTTTTAAATTTATCTGCATAGAAAAGGCAAAGAAATCTATAGTCTCAATATTATTGATTAAAATTTTTTTCTGCTAATCTATATCAAGAAATTTTCAGATTCGGCTGGGCTTCATTACTTCATTTGAATATCTGAACAATATATAAGCAAGTTTCTTGATCTGTAACAATCAGTGGTCCTTGATTTTATTCCTTAGAGTAAATTATTTGATTGGGACACATTCTATTTAACATTTTACTTGTGTTCCATGAACTAAGAAAATAACTTGCGAATTACCAGTTTTTACATATCAGGGCCAGATTCTGTTAACCATCCTTACGTTATAAACTTCGTATCATCTTGATACTGTCATATATTTTAATGAGTTCATAAATCTTTGGTGATATATAACAATCAGAAGTTTTGTTCTCTTCCATTCTTTTGATTAAAACAATTCTCGCCACATTTCTGTACAAAATTCATTTATCCTAATCACAAAAATGACATTTCAACGATCCATACGTAATTAACACATTTAGGTGATCTAGATTAAAACTTTTGATCAAAAAGTGACTTTTCTTTACTTAATAATTGCAACTAGAGGTATGACGGAAATGTCGAAGTAAAATCCCTCAATTACAACCCTGCTCTATAGATACTATAGTAGAAGCCTAATAACCAATAGTCTGCTTGACATTAATGCCAAGAAGAAGATTCCGTCCAATTTTAAATACATAAGCATTGTTTAATAATTATCTTAATAAACGGTGATTATATAAAAGAACTTATTGATGTTAATAATAACCAATCATCCTACATGCTATTATCTGCTTAAAGCTATTACGATGTAGTCTAGTTCATTTTTACTGTCAATACTCACGTAAAACGGAATAGCTTTGGAAATGCAAAACCTCAACATTAAATTAATTTTCATGCCTTTGGAATAATTAAGAAATTGTCACTCTTTATTTACATAATTAATATGCTATTTCGGTTAATAGGGCATAGTTTTAGGTAAAATAATAAAGGTATTTCTCCCAGATGATTTTTTAATTAGTATTATCTTTGGATCATTCTAAACGACAGGAGAATAAAATGTATTATTTGAGCAATGTTAATCTCTAACAATTTCTCGCAGAAAATGAAATAAATCTTTGCAAAGAAAGGAAGAATAAACTATTACGATTGATGAAAAACAGAAGTTATAAACTAAATTCCTTTCTGATGTATCGAATATCCATATATAATATAATAATAATCTAATTCATTTCAAAGAAAGTTTCAGAAAAAGTAAATTTCAGCGTATTTTGTTAAATATTGATTGCATATTGAAGATCAAACGCATTTGAAATCAGGCGGTTTTATTTTTTATGAGATTGCTGTTGTATTTTTTTGATTGGTAGAATGACTGGAGTTTGAGTAACCTAAACACATATTTTTTTAAAAATGACTTAAACATCCTTTTGCTTCCTCGAAAGAAATAACTCAGACAGATTTTGTCTTCGTAGTTGAAAGATCATTAGTTCAAGTCCCTATTTCATCCAAGAGCCTCAGTGCACGTTTATCAGGCGCAGACAAATACCTTGATAGTTCAATTTTCCCAATTATTTAATTAGATAGCACATTATATCTTGGTGATGTATCATCATTTTGATTTACTTAAGAATCCACAGGACTTTAAAATGTTTATCGATTCCTTGTAACGTTACTAATTTTTACAACTAATTATATCCGCAATCAATGACTTACTTTAAATTTTAAATTATTATAGTTAGATGCTCGAGAGATGCTTGGGATAACCCTTTTATTGATTAAATCGGGACGTAATTCATACATTCTTAAGCAGGCATGAAATAATAGGACCGAGAATAGATAGCTATTTCAGAAATCGCCCATGTTATCTTAATCCCCATGTTACGAGATCCGTTTACAATAAACCCCATGGAACCTCTAAACACGATATTCATTCTACGAACCAAATCACAACATAGAAGAATTTGAAAATATTTTCAGATTGGAAATAATGTGAAAGAATGTTGAAGATTTCTGTAATTTTCTGACATACTTTTCATATTTTCGCAAATAATGGAAGATATATCAAGATCCTAAATTCAAAGCCTTTTTATTATTAATTTTGTTTTCTTTCTATGTGCTTTATTACATAATTAATTCATGTCCGAATTGTTTCTCATCATAAATTATTTGACGATACTTCCCATGGTTAATCTATAATATAAAATCAACAGTACAATTAATTTCTCAACATAGATGTTTCGTGTTCAGAAAACGCATCGGCAAATACGGCAAGGTATAATGGTTTATCAATTATTGAATTAGTTACCTTTTATTCCATTGTATTAGAAGATTTTCTTCGAAGTTATCTTTGAGCAGCTGAGTTCTGAAAATGTATCTTAAATTGTAAAAAGAAACATCGAAATACAACTGACACATTACCAATTTATTGAATTTTAGCGTTTTATCAACTAGTTAGTCAGGATGAAAAATCAGTCCATAACTTATTTTTCTAATGATTTGATCCAATTCAAGTGACATGGCTCAAAGGCATTTTTATTCTTATCAAATTTGAGCTTCAAAGCATAGCTTTAAAGCGTTTCCAACGTATTCCTTAACTGGAAACTGTACACAAACATCTCCAACTTGATTGCATTAAATGATGAAGAATAGATAAAACAAATAACAGCGAGCTTAAATCAGTGATTATTTAATAAGTGGAGCATATTAGAATCTGAATCGAAATGAAGTCAGCGAAAATACTTTTAATCGTATTGATGACCTGACAAGAAGTCTGTTTAAAAGGATATGTCTTGAGCTTTTCTTTATTTCAAACAGTGGATTTGAGCTGAGAAGATTGATTCAAAATCAAAATCCACCATGAAGTGAATTCTAATATCTTTATGGAATTTAAAAATTAGGAAATCCAGTAGAAATACATAAAAATTATTTTAATGGAAGACGGGACGCTTTCGGTGACTACTGTGTTTATCTCGATAATTAAGAGGGAGGTGATTTTAATTCGGTTACTCAATCCCCTCCAAGCATGTCATTCAAACGCTTTTATTTAACTTCTCTCATATTTCCGAAGCGGTGAGATATTTTCGAATATTACTGCTGAAATTAGTTGCTGTTCCATCGTGCTGGAATCACATTCGTATAATAAGTATAGGATGAACCTGCAAGATATCTCGTTGTAAGACGTTGCACGTGTGGCTGTTCCAACGGTTACATAAAATGTACGGTTTTACAGTAGACGTGTACCATGCCAGCCCAAAAATTGATGGAAAATTTCTCCTGCTTGTCCTGTGGTCCCGTACCATGTTAATTACCATGCGTTCACTCCTTTTTAATTCCTTTCATTATCTGGAAGCTGCGAGGTATTTTCTGATATTACTGCTGAAATTACTTTGTGTTCCATTGTGCTGGAACCACATTCGTATGATAAGTACAGAATGAACCGGCAAGATATCTCGTGGAAAGACGACTCATGTTCGGCTATTCAAGCGACTGGGTCGAATGTACGGTCTTACAGTAGTTGTGTACCGTGCCAGCCCAAACCTTGATGGAGACTTTCTCCTTGTAGGTATGCGATCCCCTACCATGTTAATTTTCATGCGTCCGAAGGTGAGAAATGTGGGTGTTAAATATCCTCGAAATGTAGTGTTTTCAGTGAGCGTCTCATCATCGCCCTCTACCACCTCAAAGAGACATTTACGTACACACATTCCTTTATAAAACCTGATTATATCGGGCCATCTGCTTGTCTACGTTTCTGCCAGATAATTGAGAACCACATTGTGTAGTGAAAAGTTATAAGAGCATTGAATTAAGTTAGCCGAAATGTTTAGAGAATTGACTTATTGATTTAGAGAATTGACTTACAAGTCTAAAAACCTATTTAAGAAAATACAAAAGAAATCTCGCTCTTTTTTCTCTTTTCCCGGCTGTAAATATATTTTTAAACCAATAGGTTAAATAAATGGAAAGATTATAATAAACATAAATCTGCTCACTATTTTTAAATTCTTCAAAAACTTCTACTAAAATGTAACGCTATTCAGTTCTTTTCCACTCCTAAAATTTTCCCAAAAACATAACAAGCCGAATAAAAGCAAAACACTTTCGAAAATTTTCTGCATTTGAGTAAAAACACTAAAGATATAGGAATAAAAATACATAAATACGCGTTTCTAGTATCTAATAGTTGTTTCTAGAGTATTTTATTTGGTAGTTGCTTAACAGGTAATGAAAAAAGTTATATAAATATTTTTTAAAAGAAAAAGTAAGATTGCTTAACATTTTATTTTTTCGCATAGTTACAATGAAAAATGGAATTAAATGAAAAAGAAAAAAATAATATAAGTCTCTCTCTTACAACGAAAGCTCAAAAAAGAGTTAAAAGTTACTTTTTGGATTTCTATTCAAAGCCAATCATGAATTGTTATCTTTCAAAGAATAGTCTAATTCAAGAAAATCAATAAAGGCGATATCTGTTTCTATCAAATTATCTGTGAACTGTTTTCTCAGTGTTACAGCAGGAAGCTATTAACTCACATTATTTGCTCGACTGGAAGACTTAAGTAGGAAAATAGATCTTTCTTCCTGAGATAAATCAATAAAAGTGAGCCTGTTCATGTTTCCTAAGTGTAGCAGTCTCAAAAATAAATTGCAAAAACATGAGTAGTTAATGTGATTCGATGGAAGGTTGAAATAACATTTGAGTTTAAAGCATTAAGTGCTTATTTAATGCACAGTAAACCCTGAGTGATGAACCACATTTAAACAAAATACTATAGTCACATTGTTACTAAGTCAATAAATAGTAATACAAATTTAAATTGCTATTAAATCAATAAATAGTATTACAAAGTTGAATTGCTGGTAAATTGTTTTCAAATTATTGAATAGCATTGCAAAGTTAAACTGCCATTAAATTGTTATCCAATCATTAAAAACAGTATTACAAAGATATTAATTATCAAACGTTGCCCTGAGCATTACTTAATACATTTACTTATACAAGTACTTATTTAATACACATTAACCCCTGATTGATGAACCACATTTAAACAACTTTTACTTCACTATATCATTAAATGAGTAAACAGTGTTGTAAAGTTAAAGCATTATTAAATTATAATCAAATCAATTAGTATTACGAAGATAATCAAATATTGCCCTGTCTGTGTATTATTTTGAAGCAAGGAAGTATAAATATATATGATGGATAAAAAGACAAGTAAAAGAAAGAAGTTTTAATCTTCAGTTGCATATAAATTGTATAGTTATTAAACATGTCAGATGCCCTCACAACTGTGAAGTAAACCTTCTGACCTCATAGTCAAAGAATCTAAGTTAAATTTTATTCTAATTATGTTCAGAAATTTGATATCTGTTCATTCTCCTTCGGTAATCGCTGTCTTTTTCGTATATGATCAAATACTAAGAGGTTAGTAGGTGTGAATGTATTATTAAACTAAAAATTAGTTTAGTTCAATCATATTAACGTTCTGTTTTAAAGCAACACAAGGGCTACTTTGGGACGAATCTCTTAATTTTGAACAGCGGTTAGAGGACGAGGACGACACCTGAGCTGGCACCTCCCTCTCCAAACTTCCGCACCACACCAACGGGAGGACGTTTGCCACTATGTTTGAATTAACGTGCAACAGGCCCCATACATAACAGATCTTTAGTGGAATTGGGTTTCGAACCTATATAGCCCTCCGGTCCCGAAACCGAGACCTTACCACTAGACCACAGCGACCATCATTATTAATCTAAACCTTTTTGCTAAAGAATGGAATTTAGTTGACGCGTCAACTAAATTCCACCCAAACCACTCGTTGAGAATTCTTGAACACCTTCTACTAAGGGGCCGGCCCTTTCTAAACAATAATATCCCTGGTGCTCTTTTCGCTTGTTAATCCACTGATGACGACTGGGTTGTAAAAAGTCCTATTATTTTCCGGGCTCCACTTATTCTTCCTACGCCACTGACCATGGTAACGAAAAGTTAATGCATTTATGTCCCTTTTTAAAGTCAAATACGATGAGGGGGCAAAATAATACCATGTCCGTTTACACAAGCTAAGTCACTGATGATGACGGGGGAGGGGGCGAATAAACCATATTATGACCCGGGCGACACTTGCCCTTGCTACGCCACTGATGGTTTGAACTGCACACTTAATACAGATTCTTTTATTTGAAAAACTACTTATCGTGAAAATTATTTTTATCCTAAATTTTCTGGCGATATTCTGTTGAGAAGAAGACGAAATGTTTACATAGGGACGAATGAGAAACAATCGAGCTCACGAGAGTCAGAACAGGAGGTCAAGATGTTAAATGCTTGAGCAACCACCCATGCAGAAAGAAGATTTGTATGTGTGTGTGTGTGGGGGGGGGGGGGGCCCCATACATAATACTTCTGCTGAAAAGAGGCTTGCTACATAGGACTCCTCGTAATGGAGTCTGGAACTTATGTTCGATAGTCTTCCTAATTTTAACTCTGGGGATTTAGCATTAACGATGCTGCATTTTTGTACTGAATGCTGCAGTTCTTCTGTTGGTTGTCTGCTGATGAAAGAATGATCTGCAATAATAGGAAGAAAAATTTAAACACCATACAGAAGTAAGCGTAAAGTGTTAATTGCGTACGTAATAACACTATCGCTTCGCTATCCTTGGTCACACTGACCAAGGGGTAATCCATTTCACTATTTCCTGAAGTATTCTCGATAAGAATCTAATGAAATGCACAGTCCGTCACTTTTCATGAACCATTGCAGGCAAAGACGGCATTAAGGTAGAGTCTTCGACATATCACTAAGAAATGGAAGACACAAGAAGTAACATCAGAAGATTTAGATGACCACATGAAGAACTACAGAATTTGCACATTTTACGTTTTTAAATTGATCTTCCTATTCACACTAAATTCTGCACACACATGCCATGCGCCAGTGTTGATAATAGAATGTGTTGAAGGTGTACACAGAGAATGCTTTGGCGTCAATGTCTAAAATTTGCTTCACAGTGTCTGCCGCGAAATGAACTACCACTTAGGTGTTGTTCGGGCAACCAAGAGTAGTTGATAGAGCAGTTGAATCAGCAGTTTGAAGAAGGGGAACAAAATCAAAATTGTTTATCGGGGAAATAAAAATCCTATTTTCTTATTTATTGTTTTTTAACTAAGCTTTTAGATGAGATTCTTTACATCAGCGGTTTACCGAATGATTTTTGTTCCTTTTTTAATTACAGCGAGCGTCTATAAGAGAACACTCGTTTTGTGCACGTTGTGTCAGCTTCGATTTGTTGGCCCTTGTTCACACTCTTGATTCCATTATTACGAACGCAAACAAATGTTTAAGCGTCCTCATGTATCGTGTTCAAATTTTCTTCTTATATTTGTTTATAAGAAGTTATGAACCAGAGGTGGGGAACATTTTTGCAATGAAATGCCTCATTAAATTTCCACAGTTGTGCAAAAGTTCGCAAGGGGAGAATTTCAAGGGTTATTGTTCTGTTATTATTATTATATTACAGACAATTAAATTATTTCAATGCAAATTGTAAATAACTGGTAAGGCCGCATAGGAAACTCAAAGAGGCAGCAGTATCCCCATCCCTGTTATAGCCATTTGCGATCAGGGAAATAATTTTGAATCGCCCTGCAATTCAGACAGCAGAGCAGTTAAATCAACTTTCTTCGAGGCCAAATATTAGAAATCATTGTGATAAAAGTTGTGTATTAGATCATTTGCAGTCGACTGGACCTCAAGTATCTTTGACGTATTATGTGTGTGTGTGGGGGGGGGGCGGTTGGCATAGCCTCGGTTTGTAAGTGGGATCCTATCGAAAATCTGCAATATACGTGATTCTGGTGCAGGTTGAAATCCATGGAGGGCGAACATCTGCCCGGTGATGTGGTGTGGAACTTTGGAGAGGGAGGCGAGGACTGAGATTTCGTCCTCGTCATCTGACCACAGTTCAAAATGTAAGCCATAGTAACCTTCACGTAGCTTCAAAACGAGACATTAATCTTATTGTATCAAAAACAGATTTTTAAATCGTGTAATTCAACGAGACTCTGTTGACTCTGTTTCAGAAAATACATTTGACATGT
>BGPR01048480.1:0-11541 GCA_013235015.1 Araneus ventricosus
GAAAGTGATGTTTTTCAGGATATTGAGCTATAGCGAGTGCTTTTCAACACAAGGAATAAAAACTCGACATCACTTTCCGCGGTGACAAAACCGGTTCCATCGACCGAAAGACGAAATCGTTTTTGATCGTCCGAGAAAAATGTCGAAGAAATATGTAGTGTGCTACCTCCTTTAGGGGGCGCCATGAAGAAAACCCTTACAGCGTTTGTTTCCCTCTTCAAGTGAAATATGATGTAGTGAAAAAAAAAATTCCACAGCCAGGCCTAATTTACCATTACACTGAAGAAAACTAGGAGGGAAAAAAATTATATTATGCCCCGCAGGAATGGCGCTAGAGTTTGCCCGACGGGGCGGCCCGATTGGCCCGACAGGTGGGCACGGTTTCCCTGCAGGGGGCATGACCTGCTGTACGGGGGGACGAGTGTAATGAAATTGGTCTCAAATTTTGGCCAGATTATTATTTATCAGCTACAATTGAATGCACCGTACAAAAATTTTCCCCAACGGGTGGGCACAGCATCCCCGAACCCCCCCCCCCCCCCCGGTCCCGCCTCTGGCGGCATCCCTGATGCCCCGGCCGCCGTTTACCCTTGTTACGACACTGACAATGAGTGAGTGAACTGTTAGGTCAGTTCGAAGATTCACTGTTTAGTCTACGGAAATGCACTTCAAAAGGCACACTCAGCTGGAAGTTAATAAACCGAAAATTTAGTGAATTCTTGGAAGCCTCTGCCAATTAAAATAATTAGTAATTAAAATAGTTGCATCTGCTTTTTCAAACATTTTATGTTCATCGGTTCAGTCTAGTATGATAAAACACTGTACGATATTTCCCCCCACTATTAAAATCGATGTACGTGCAACTGGCCTCACGCACCCAAGAAGTGATATTTGAATTGAGGCGTCTCAGAAGATTAAAGGCGAAGGAGGAGGAAATACAGTCGGAGGGAGCGACAGCCGCAAGAGAAGGAAGAAACCACCTGCGAATGACAAATTGCAAAAAGATGACATCCGACAGTCGATATCGGCTCGGGGCGCGACGGCAAACAACTATAACTCCACTCCACTCTCCCCCCGCCCTTTAAAAGCCCCCGGCGAGAGAAATGGGGCGCGCACCGATATCCGCCCCAGCAAAACAAACTGCTCACGGCTCGGTGCGGCGCCTCTTACAATTCCATCCATAACAGTGACAGAGGCATCGGGAGACCTATTAGGCGATCGTTCAGGCCATGACTGCCGAGGCCGCCAAGATCGCTTGCTTTTAAGTGAGGATTCATAAATAAATGGGCGCGAGATGATTTTTCACCTCGCCGGAGGTGCGTAAAAGCCGAGGTTTCTAAAGCGGAATGGAAATTAATCTTCTCACCAGCAGCTTAGGAGCATTTATCCGATGCATTAACGAATGCGTTTAGGGTTAGGAATGAAATATAATTACAGATACTAAAACATCATTTATTTTTATTATTATCTTGAATGAATACAAATTACAAACAATATGCAAGACAGTGAAAGTTTAAGAAAAAGAATAACGTGAAGAGAGGTCAGATTAAAAGAGGATAAAAAGAGAACGCCATGCGATTAAAAAACAAAACAAAAAAAATGGAAGTGTTCCCCCTCGACATTCTCGTATACAGGGTGTCCATAAATTATCTTTACAACTTTACACTTCAATAACTTTAGAACTGTACTAGATAATAACAAACGGTTTTACATGCGACAAAATAATTCATAAAGTTTCTTTTTTCAGTTGACGCAGATTTGACGAAAAATGAGCTTTCTCCTGCGTAGTGGACGCCACAGGAGAAACTTCAGTGTGTAGCCTGGTTCATAGAGACAAAGTCCGATACCCAAGTGCAATGCTAGCGTCTGAAACAGATGGGCAACCCACCTCGTGTTTATGGAGAACACTACCTATTTCCATAAATAACATACACCAAGCCCGAATAGTTGGTCGGGACGCATATTTACAAACCCTACCCTGATAGAACTGAGGCAGGAAATCAGTCAATATCATTGGCTACGAGGAGCAGTGACGTCGTTTTCAGCTCTCGCAAGTAGCGTACGGCAATCATAACAAAACAAGAGTTGTCCTATTTTTCTTCTCCGTTTTCCTACAGTTGAGCACAGAAAACATTCTTCCGTGGGTTGTAATATTTTTAAAAATGAAATTATTTTTTAAAATATCACAAAAAATAAAACATCCCACACTGCAAGAAATTATACTAATGAAAAGTACACGCACGAGAGCAAAGAACGACGTCATCGGCTCTCGGCGAAGCGAGCCAATCATATTATCCGGTTTCCTGCCTCAGTTCTATCAGGGTAGGATTTGTAAATATGCGGTCGGGACGGTGGTTCCCTTCCACACTGTGTCCGAAAGCACCTGTTGCACCTGAATATCGGACTTTGCGTCTATGAAACAAGCTACACACTGAACTTTCTCCTGTGGCATCCACATTTTTCATTAAATCTGCGTCACCTGGAAAAAATAAGCTTTATGAGTTATCTTGTGACGAGTTAAAAACCGTTTGTTATTATCTAGTATAGTTTTGAAATTATTAAAGTCTGAAGTTGTAAAGATAACTTATGGACACCCTGCATTTGTATATTGAGGTGTTTAACTTCGCTGCATATCAAAGAGAATCGAATATGCATTTTAGGCCTCGTAGATCGATTACGTTCAAAATTTGACAAAATCTGCAATTTTGGTGATAAGATCACAACTAAATTTCATTCTTCAGCTAGTTGTGTTTTTACTTTCTCGTATACGAAGTATACAAAGAGAAAGTATTGTAATATTCAAAAAATTCGAACTCGAGAGTTTGACGAACCTCAACGTTTTAGACCTCCTTGCGTCCGAAAAACACAATTTTGGAATTATGTCTGTGAACACGAGAACTCGAAAACTATTAGAGATACTGGGCTAAAACTTGGTATTCATCTTTACACATAATTTTTAGGTTTCTATCAAATTTTGGACAAAATTCGTCTACGCGAAGTCTGTCTATCAGTCTGTCCGCGTTCATGTGAGAGCTATAACTCAAAAACTTGAATAGCTAGATGGATAAAATTTGGTTCGCAGTTTTATCATCATGAATGTAGGTCCGTATAAAATTTTGGATAAAATCCGTCAAAGGGTTGACTGTCTGTCGGTCTGTATAATCACATATTTTTAATCGCAAAAACTTCGTAACAAAATTACTTAGATAAATGAAATTTGGTATGTGGTCTTCTTACATTAATTGCAGATTTGTGTCCAATTTTTGTGTCAATCGGTTAAAAAAAAGGCGCTCAAATTGCATAATTAATTTTCTAATCCGATTCTCCATGCGCTTGCATACTGGTAGCAATGTCTGTGCACGCGGAAGCTATTGAGCGAATTACGTCACTTTGTCCTTGAGCCGGCAAGAGTGAAACCCAGCAGTGTGTGATAGATGCGTTTTAATCGGTACGCATCTCTTTGAATTTGATTCTTTACCTAAATATTTCACAATCACTATAATCTACAATGAAAAACCTTCTGATAGTCATTGAATTCTGGGTTACAGTATGTTCGAATTTTTTTTATCCACGCGGCGGGAGGGGAAACAGCACCTTTTGGGGAAGTATACGAGAAAGTTTAGGGGAGACCACTCCCGCTGGTTTTTGAATCATCACGTTCACATGCAGACAAAGAGACATAACGCCACCCTGTGCTAATGTTCCTACAACCAATCCAGTTTCCCCAGTTTGGATAGGCAAAGGACCCCACAAAAAAGGTAGACAGACAGACAGTAGTCAGATTTGACCTAACATTTGAAGCAGATCTGCAATACTGGTGGATAAACCAAACGTCACATTTTATTCTTTTAGCTCGTTGAGTTTTTGAGTGATCATGTTCACTTGCAATCGAAAGGGTAAACAGACAAACTTGCCGCCAATGGATTTCGTCCAAATTCGATAGAAATCTACAGTTTCAAAGAAAAGACTAAACTTGGTGAACATACTAAATTTGAAGCCGAAAGCAATGTTCCATGTCCGCCACCTTTTCAGAAATGAAGCAAGAATTCCGATTGACCATTTCAAATACCATTGAACTAAAAAGTGCCATATTTCTCAAGACAATAAGAGATACAAAAACATAGCAAGCCTATTTACAAAAATCTGCATAAGATTTATCACATTACTTTGCTAAATGTTTTTTTTTTTTCCTTTTCAGATTTAATCATTTTAATTCTTAAAACCTTACTGTGTTTTTATGTTATTAACTCTTTGAACCCGGCTAGAGTGAGAATTCAAGTGCATCAAAAACCGGAGTAAATATTCATTCATCAAATCAGAATGAAATCTTCCCTTTCTCAACAGAAATTCCAGTAGGGCGACACCCTCGGTTGTGCGATCAACTGTCAAAAAAGAAAGGAGCTAATTTTCTCCCGTAAAATTCACCCAGGCGAACGAAACCGCCGGTGTCCGGCCTGTGTCGAATGAGGCGGGATATGGATCATAGGGTTAAGGTGACTGTATACAACTTTTAAAGTCCTGGTGTATTTTTTGGTGTTTCGATGACTGTGCATGTTCAACTTTTAAATTATTTATTCGCTTATAAAAAAAAATATGGTTTAGGGATTAGAACTTTTATATTCTTACCATGTTTTTAAAGTTTTTATGACGACTATATACAGCCTTTGACTTTCTAATAAGTTTTTTAATATCTTTAAGATTCATTTATTACGGCTTTTGTTCTTTGTGTGTTTGATGCTGATTTTGTTTCTGCACTCTGTAAATGGAGCTTTCTCTGTAGTGTGCTTTATATTTTTAAATAAATAAATATATAAATAAATGTTGACAGCACTATAATGGTTAAATGAACCATTATCAATCTCTTTGTTCCAAACCGTTTTTTTTTTTTTTTTTTTTTGAGGAGGGAGGGTTGAAGATCGGGCAGCATGCTCTGCCGCGCGTGTGCCAAAAAAGCTGCGGGAGACACTATCGAATGTTTACCTTCTTGCTATTTATTTTTATTCGTCTCTTCAATATGGAGAATTATTTCGAATGCAAAAATTAAAATATCTTACGAATTCACATTATTATTGGTTTTAAAAAATTTAGACATATAGTAGTTGCATGCGGAACTGCTTCGATCGGACGAAACTGCTCGCATGCCTGTGAGAGTGATACGTGGGAAGAGGAAGAACATCACAAATTATTAAGTAAATTTAAACTCACAAAAAAATGCCCACCCCCCAACTACTAAAAGTTTATTAGAAAGAGAAACATGTTCGGGCTCGATCAGCAGCCTTATCTATCCAACCTTCGCGACGAAAGAAGAAATCGCGCCCACCTGGCGAACTTCAAACCGGCCCGCTGCCCATTAGCGATAAGTGCTTTCTGGACCGCGATGCTGATGCTTCTTCCTTTTTCTAAAATTGTTCATCTCGCTCACCATTAACCCCTTTTCCTCCTCCAGCGAAAATGAACAGTTTTCTTTTTCCCGGCGCCTTAATTAACGAGTTTTCCGCGATCTCTCGATTAACAGCATCGTTAAAACGGTTAACCAATGAGCGAGTGCCGTCTTTGTGGACCGAAGGTTCATTTCGGAAATGGCTATCAGGGGTGGAGAGTGGGGTGGGGGGTAACGGTCATTGTCAAATCACCTCACTTTTCCAATGCGTTCCTTGGATGTGAGGCGAAACCAGAACATCAGCACGAACAAGTTAATTTTCATACTGACGAGAAATTGCTGTAAAATGATGAAGCTGCTCCAAATTTTCGTAAAATCTTATAGCTAGATTAGCACCATGTAAAAGTGCCGCGACCAGTTGTAGATTTTTTATTAGAAAATTCGCATATCGTCGCTTAACAAGCAACACCACCTACCTCAATTTTTTGAAATTTCAAATTTCAAAGAGGAAGATTCAACTGACTTTTTCGACAACCGATACTACATCTACTATGAACATGAGACCGCATGTTCCAATCAGAGAGAGAAAAAAAAATTAGAACTTTCTGACGTCATAATTTTTTTTTTCCATTTCCTCAAACTCTGTGTTAGTGTTATGAAAAAGGGCAGCATTTAGAATTTCATACTAAACTTTGACCCCTCTCCCTCCAAGACCCTTCAACCTAGCATTAGTAGCATTAAATTTGTAATATTCAAAGTTGTTTATTAAAATTTCTATTATAGATCGTTTTACGTCAGTACCTTGAAAGACGTATAAGCGGTGCTTTAGTTTCGCAAATTTTTTCCTGGACGAAAAACGTACCTCTAAGCATATTGTTGCAAAAATGTAATGTCTCTTTAATGTCTCACTAGTCTTATGTTTGGGAAGAGAGCTTTACAAGAGTAAATATAGGATGGTCGGGCCTAGACACCTGACCTTAGCGACAATTTTGGCGGCTTGGCGGCAAATTTGGCGACAAATAGATGATTCCAGAAAATGCGACCCTTTTCTCGATATCTCTATTCGGAAAGAAAATACGCTTGAATGTACGAGAAAACTCCATATGTCGTCACGGCCTGTCGGGGAGAGTATTTAAGGGCCGCGCTTGCATCAGAGAGTGGAGTGTTGATCCACTGGAACGACTTTGTAGTTTCGTCTGCAGTGCGAGCTAGGAGCCTGTTATTGTCGTTATTAGTGATTTGCTGACTGTTTGTGTTGCTAAATCTCAAAGTGCTGAACTGTTATTACCTGTGAATTGTTGTCTGTTTATGTTGCTAATCTGTGCGAGATCTGTTGTTTCCTGTTACCTGTGCTACGTGTTTTCCTGCACATTTGTGAATAAACCTTCATTCTCCATCATCCTGCGTGTTGGACTGTTTACACCATACACCCAACAGAAAGATTTCTGTAACAATATACAACCGAAAACTAACGCAGCATGTATGCAAGCAGAAACATAACTACCTATACGGACTGTTTTTAGAAAGATGATTGAATTTCTCCTACTGTTAGTCAGAAAAGGGGGAAAGTTACCGTTTGTTAGTTATAGCAGCGAGAATTCAAAGTAACTTCCGCCAATCCAAAATACAATGCTGAAATAAATCGAGCCAGAATGGAATGAAAAAAACTGCGTGCCGAATACGCTGAATGCTAAAAGATTTCTTTAAACCGTGCAAGCGCGCACAAAGAAAGGGGGTTGAGTTGAATAAGTCCGCTTATATTCTTCTTTCAAACCGAAGTTCAGAAACTTCGAATTTTGTCCATCGGCTTCAGGCATTTTCAGTCGAAGATCAAAGAAGAACAAATTCTTTGGAATCTGGCAAAACTTTCAAGACGGATCTTTCCGTATCTTCACGAATGGTTTATTATTGGAGGAAACAGACTTTTTACAGAGAGAGAGATGGGACCAAAAAGAAACCGTTCGTTTTGTCTATATTTGTACGCAGATGGAAAACGTGTTTTTTTTTATATATTTTACAGTAACTATTGCTCTGTCGCCATTTCTAGAAGTTTGTTCTACAAAGAATAACAGGACCTACAAGTTACGATTCGCGCTCAATAAATGCAAAACGTTAACAATTTTAGCTAAAAGACAAACAGATCTGAAAATGCATTGCGATAAAAAGTGGCATCGGGTAGTAAATTTATTAAATTCTAAATAAAAAAAGTAATTCTATACAGAAAAAGATGTTCAAAACAGAATAAAATTCATTCAACTACATCAGAGGTTCCCAACCTGTGGTAATCGTACCCCTGGGGGTACGCGAAGGATTAGTCGGGGGTACGGGAAATCAAAGTTGGTAATGGCGGAAACAAGAAAACATAAGGAATTACAAAATTTTATTTCCCCAAGTTAATGCTTGCTTTTTAATAACTTTACCACTTGAATAGTTGCTTATTACGGAGTGTAATTTTCATCTGTCCTTTAAGTTAATTCGAAATTATTACAATGCCAATTTCATTTGTTTTCGGCGTTGAACTAATACTATTGTAAAAATGCAATAAAATGTAAAATAAAAAATAAGTCCAGCAAATGTTATTAATTCGAGTCATTTGACTCTTATGCTAACCTAAGCCCTTAAAATCATTGATAAAAACTCCTTTGCATATACGGATAGTTATGGTGGGAGGATATGGCAGTAGGGGTACGCGAAAATATAAAGATTAATCAAAGGGGTACGCGAGGAAATGAAGGTTGGGAACCGCTGAACTACATGATCTCTTCGTCATAAGCTAGAGTATCCGCCAGAGGACGCTATAAGCCGGCAACGACAAAAACTGAAATTAAAACCTGAGACATGAACTGAAACTTTAATAATTACACACTCTTTTTCTTTAGTTTCTACCTCAGTACTGTGCGTTTCAAAAACCCGAGACTATCACTTTTGGACGAATTCACTACGGAAAGGGATGACAGGTAGTGAGTAAGGTGAGCGCTTTTCCGGAGTTCTTTGCTACGTCATGACCGCCCCTTAGACGTATCTTTTTATTAGTCTTTTTTTCGTTAGTCGTTACAGCAAATCAATAAATGAAATTAAAATGTGTCTATATACTATTAAGTAAACTGTAAACAACCCCCTTCCGTTTTTCACTTCGGCCCTATTTTAGTGAAATCAACTCCGTCTGGAGCATGCGCAAAAGCGTGGAGGGCTTCAGTATTTGAGAATGATTACTAATTTGTAATTTTCAGTAATGTATAGCATAACGTTGTATTGTGTGTAATGTATAATTGATATTTGTTAATCCAAAGGAGATCGTTCACCGTTACAATTTGCGGACTCGGTTCGTTTTAATGAATTAACAAAGTCCAGCTGATTAATCAACACTGGAAAATACGAGGTCCCCGAAATGTCAGAAAAGGTGCGACTATTTCGATATTCATATTGTTTGAATAATACAATCTGCCAATTCTGATTAAAATTTTAAAAATATTAAATTCTTTACCACAGAAGATAAACAGATTCTCTGTTTTGGTGAAATTAATTCAAACAGATGAGTGTAGCATTTCAAAGCCAGAGCAACGTTTATGTACAGCAAAGTTTATAACGTCAGAGGTTCAAGCATGTTTTCTTTTTCCATGAAATTAATGGCTTGGAGAGAGATTGGGAACACAAAAATATACAGGGTGCCATTAAAGTCCCTTACCACCCTTTTAACTACCGAATGGCTGCAGCTATCTTCATAAGAGTGGTGTCTAGGCATGGTAAAGTGACTACTACTAAATGGCTACTGGATGAAACCATTTACAGCGCTACCTGGAGGCAAACGGTGGAGTTAGTGTTATTATCTCTAAAACGGTACGAGATGGAAAAAATGAATCGCAAAAATGTAGAGCATCATCGATTTAGTACAAAAAGACACCTTATTGGTCATTATTACCAACATTGCAGGACCTTCAACGACTCATTACGGATGATTGTACCAACGTGAAACCCGCTATGCTACACTGTGTGCAACGTGAAGTTCAAGCAAGGGTCCAGATGTGCATTGCAGCTGACGGAGAAAAGTTTGAACATCGAAAATAAAGGTATCTCGTGATAACTAGTTTTTTTTTTTCTTTCTAAGAAAAAATATTTTGTCACGTGTCAGTGTAGGAAATCGCGAATAAACAAATACGTGCTTTAAGCGTTCTGTTCTGCGCATTTACGTCCACAAGGTGTCTTTTTGTACTAAATTGATGATTCTCAACAACTTTGTAATTTACGTTTTCCCTCTATCTCGCACCGTTTTACAGATAGTAACGCTAACTCCGCCGTTTTCCACCAGGTGGCGCTGTAAGTGGTTTCATCCAGTAGCGCATAGTCACTTCACCAGACCTAGACACCACTCTTATGAAGATAGCTGCAGACATTCGGTAGTTAAAAGAGTGGTAAGGGTCTTTAGTGGGCACCCTGTATAATTTAATGGTGGAAGATTCAGGTATGAGATGCTGGAGTAATATCGACTCGTTTTCCTATACTGTAAAAAATATCCGTTTCTTTTCCCGGACTTTTTCCGTATATTTGACAGTTTAAAGCTGTTTTATTGATAAAACGGTTTTTCACCGTTTTCCCCTCCAGCCATAAACGGTTTAAAACCGTCAGTTCAAATTCTACTTTTCGTCATACGGTATTGCTTTCCGTACGATAACTTTCCCTTTTCTTAAATGTAATTTCATTTCATGTTTTTAATAGGGTTCTATCTCCGCTATAGTGGAATAAGTGAATGTATTGACTTTAATTAAAAATGAACAAAAAAAATTATTTAAGAAGAAAAATATATCACCATTATTATTTTCTCTAATTTTCAAAATAAGCTTAGAAGTTTGAAGAATAATGTAGCTTTTAACATTTTGCGAAAAAAAAACTTAATTTCATTCGATTCAGAATCAACCATTTTCCATATGAAACGCGTACCGTTTAGTAGGAAAACTGACACATTGAAAACCTGTTTATTTAAAACAAAGAAATAAATGAAATATCATATTAAACAGGGCATGGTCTAACTCTTTATACATGTAGCAGTAACCTGTTGTCACTCATAAAAGCTAACCTTAAAACACGTGTTCTGGCAATAGTTGATTTTTACACCATTAGGTGGCCCCACTAGAGCTATAGTGACTTTAAAACTCAAATAGATTATTTTTACCATATTCTTTGAAGTCCCTGGTGGTCTAGTAGGTAGAGCGACTGCCTGCTAATTCTATGAACGCGGTTTCGATCCACGGCCCGGAGGCGTTTGAAGTTTTGTCACCATCGAAATCGTTCAAGTAAGTTCAATAAAAATTAGATTAATTAAACTAATTGAAATTAATAATTAAGCCTTGATTAATTAATATTCCTAATTGATAATACGCATCAGCACGTTTCAACTCAACTCGAACAGAAGGAGAAAAACGACTCAACTCAGTCGATGACGCCACTTACTTCGATGACCTAATTTTTACGGGAAAAACTTGTTCCTGTATGGTAAAAAACCGTTGTGCCTACGGATTTACTTCGTAACTTTTACGGTTTTGCACAACCAACCCAGCTGCCAGTTTAAAACCGTAAATTTTACGGAATTTTTTTTACAGTGTATGGATGAGAACACCTGAGCTAGTTTTGTAGACGATTATCTTTTGACCAGCGCTTTCACCTCACCTGAGCAACATGCAGCATATGAGAGACGAGTTGCAGCTTAGCAGAAACCTTCTTCGCTTCATGATGGGTACCTCATTTGCCTAATTGAGGGGTTGAAGGGGCCGATTCAGAATTTGATTGACGACCTTGTACTGTTCGCGCGAGAGGCGCTTAGACAGAAAATACCGCCACTAAAATTTGCATTAAAATCTCAAATCACTGAGTTCCTTACTTATGAATATCAGTGCTTCTGAACATTCAACACTTGCTACAGTCCGTGGCAGAGAGCTTCACGAAAGAGAACTGTTTCACTCTGATAAAAATTAATAAAGTTTAAGCAATCCAATAAAATGAACAAGCATAAAAATTTTAAAAAAAGATGCGAGGATAATCTTTTTTAGCCCAATCTTATTTTTAAATTGATTTTACTTTCTTAATTAGATCATTTTCTTCTTTTGCATAATTATAAAATTGGACGCAACTCATTTTAAAATTAAAATGACGCAGAGTTTTGGGAGAAA
>BGPR01048481.1:0-11541 GCA_013235015.1 Araneus ventricosus
GAAAGTGATGTTTTTCAGGATATTGAGCTATAGCGAGTGCTTTTCAACACAAGGAATAAAAACTCGACATCACTTTCCGCGGTGACAAAACCGGTTCCATCGACCGAAAGACGAAATCGTTTTTGATCGTCCGAGAAAAATGTCGAAGAAATATGTAGTGTGCTACCTCCTTTAGGGGGCGCCATGAAGAAAACCCTTACAGCGTTTGTTTCCCTCTTCAAGTGAAATATGATGTAGTGAAAAAAAAAATTCCACAGCCAGGCCTAATTTACCATTACACTGAAGAAAACTAGGAGGGAAAAAAATTATATTATGCCCCGCAGGAATGGCGCTAGAGTTTGCCCGACGGGGCGGCCCGATTGGCCCGACAGGTGGGCACGGTTTCCCTGCAGGGGGCATGACCTGCTGTACGGGGGGACGAGTGTAATGAAATTGGTCTCAAATTTTGGCCAGATTATTATTTATCAGCTACAATTGAATGCACCGTACAAAAATTTTCCCCAACGGGTGGGCACAGCATCCCCGAACCCCCCCCCCCCCCCCGGTCCCGCCTCTGGCGGCATCCCTGATGCCCCGGCCGCCGTTTACCCTTGTTACGACACTGACAATGAGTGAGTGAACTGTTAGGTCAGTTCGAAGATTCACTGTTTAGTCTACGGAAATGCACTTCAAAAGGCACACTCAGCTGGAAGTTAATAAACCGAAAATTTAGTGAATTCTTGGAAGCCTCTGCCAATTAAAATAATTAGTAATTAAAATAGTTGCATCTGCTTTTTCAAACATTTTATGTTCATCGGTTCAGTCTAGTATGATAAAACACTGTACGATATTTCCCCCCACTATTAAAATCGATGTACGTGCAACTGGCCTCACGCACCCAAGAAGTGATATTTGAATTGAGGCGTCTCAGAAGATTAAAGGCGAAGGAGGAGGAAATACAGTCGGAGGGAGCGACAGCCGCAAGAGAAGGAAGAAACCACCTGCGAATGACAAATTGCAAAAAGATGACATCCGACAGTCGATATCGGCTCGGGGCGCGACGGCAAACAACTATAACTCCACTCCACTCTCCCCCCGCCCTTTAAAAGCCCCCGGCGAGAGAAATGGGGCGCGCACCGATATCCGCCCCAGCAAAACAAACTGCTCACGGCTCGGTGCGGCGCCTCTTACAATTCCATCCATAACAGTGACAGAGGCATCGGGAGACCTATTAGGCGATCGTTCAGGCCATGACTGCCGAGGCCGCCAAGATCGCTTGCTTTTAAGTGAGGATTCATAAATAAATGGGCGCGAGATGATTTTTCACCTCGCCGGAGGTGCGTAAAAGCCGAGGTTTCTAAAGCGGAATGGAAATTAATCTTCTCACCAGCAGCTTAGGAGCATTTATCCGATGCATTAACGAATGCGTTTAGGGTTAGGAATGAAATATAATTACAGATACTAAAACATCATTTATTTTTATTATTATCTTGAATGAATACAAATTACAAACAATATGCAAGACAGTGAAAGTTTAAGAAAAAGAATAACGTGAAGAGAGGTCAGATTAAAAGAGGATAAAAAGAGAACGCCATGCGATTAAAAAACAAAACAAAAAAAATGGAAGTGTTCCCCCTCGACATTCTCGTATACAGGGTGTCCATAAATTATCTTTACAACTTTACACTTCAATAACTTTAGAACTGTACTAGATAATAACAAACGGTTTTACATGCGACAAAATAATTCATAAAGTTTCTTTTTTCAGTTGACGCAGATTTGACGAAAAATGAGCTTTCTCCTGCGTAGTGGACGCCACAGGAGAAACTTCAGTGTGTAGCCTGGTTCATAGAGACAAAGTCCGATACCCAAGTGCAATGCTAGCGTCTGAAACAGATGGGCAACCCACCTCGTGTTTATGGAGAACACTACCTATTTCCATAAATAACATACACCAAGCCCGAATAGTTGGTCGGGACGCATATTTACAAACCCTACCCTGATAGAACTGAGGCAGGAAATCAGTCAATATCATTGGCTACGAGGAGCAGTGACGTCGTTTTCAGCTCTCGCAAGTAGCGTACGGCAATCATAACAAAACAAGAGTTGTCCTATTTTTCTTCTCCGTTTTCCTACAGTTGAGCACAGAAAACATTCTTCCGTGGGTTGTAATATTTTTAAAAATGAAATTATTTTTTAAAATATCACAAAAAATAAAACATCCCACACTGCAAGAAATTATACTAATGAAAAGTACACGCACGAGAGCAAAGAACGACGTCATCGGCTCTCGGCGAAGCGAGCCAATCATATTATCCGGTTTCCTGCCTCAGTTCTATCAGGGTAGGATTTGTAAATATGCGGTCGGGACGGTGGTTCCCTTCCACACTGTGTCCGAAAGCACCTGTTGCACCTGAATATCGGACTTTGCGTCTATGAAACAAGCTACACACTGAACTTTCTCCTGTGGCATCCACATTTTTCATTAAATCTGCGTCACCTGGAAAAAATAAGCTTTATGAGTTATCTTGTGACGAGTTAAAAACCGTTTGTTATTATCTAGTATAGTTTTGAAATTATTAAAGTCTGAAGTTGTAAAGATAACTTATGGACACCCTGCATTTGTATATTGAGGTGTTTAACTTCGCTGCATATCAAAGAGAATCGAATATGCATTTTAGGCCTCGTAGATCGATTACGTTCAAAATTTGACAAAATCTGCAATTTTGGTGATAAGATCACAACTAAATTTCATTCTTCAGCTAGTTGTGTTTTTACTTTCTCGTATACGAAGTATACAAAGAGAAAGTATTGTAATATTCAAAAAATTCGAACTCGAGAGTTTGACGAACCTCAACGTTTTAGACCTCCTTGCGTCCGAAAAACACAATTTTGGAATTATGTCTGTGAACACGAGAACTCGAAAACTATTAGAGATACTGGGCTAAAACTTGGTATTCATCTTTACACATAATTTTTAGGTTTCTATCAAATTTTGGACAAAATTCGTCTACGCGAAGTCTGTCTATCAGTCTGTCCGCGTTCATGTGAGAGCTATAACTCAAAAACTTGAATAGCTAGATGGATAAAATTTGGTTCGCAGTTTTATCATCATGAATGTAGGTCCGTATAAAATTTTGGATAAAATCCGTCAAAGGGTTGACTGTCTGTCGGTCTGTATAATCACATATTTTTAATCGCAAAAACTTCGTAACAAAATTACTTAGATAAATGAAATTTGGTATGTGGTCTTCTTACATT
Organism: Araneus ventricosus; assembly: GCA_013235015.1. NCBI lineage: Eukaryota > Metazoa > Arthropoda > Arachnida > Araneae > Araneidae > Araneus > Araneus ventricosus. Next base: position 3,241 of record BGPR01048481.1, read on the forward strand.
AATTGCAGATTTGTGTCCAATTTTTGTGTCAATCGGTTAAAAAAAAGGCGCTCAAATTGCATAATTAATTTTCTAATCCGATTCTCCATGCGCTTGCATACTGGTAGCAATGTCTGTGCACGCGGAAGCTATTGAGCGAATTACGTCACTTTGTCCTTGAGCCGGCAAGAGTGAAACCCAGCAGTGTGTGATAGATGCGTTTTAATCGGTACGCATCTCTTTGAATTTGATTCTTTACCTAAATATTTCACAATCACTATAATCTACAATGAAAAACCTTCTGATAGTCATTGAATTCTGGGTTACAGTATGTTCGAATTTTTTTTATCCACGCGGCGGGAGGGGAAACAGCACCTTTTGGGGAAGTATACGAGAAAGTTTAGGGGAGACCACTCCCGCTGGTTTTTGAATCATCACGTTCACATGCAGACAAAGAGACATAACGCCACCCTGTGCTAATGTTCCTACAACCAATCCAGTTTCCCCAGTTTGGATAGGCAAAGGACCCCACAAAAAAGGTAGACAGACAGACAGTAGTCAGATTTGACCTAACATTTGAAGCAGATCTGCAATACTGGTGGATAAACCAAACGTCACATTTTATTCTTTTAGCTCGTTGAGTTTTTGAGTGATCATGTTCACTTGCAATCGAAAGGGTAAACAGACAAACTTGCCGCCAATGGATTTCGTCCAAATTCGATAGAAATCTACAGTTTCAAAGAAAAGACTAAACTTGGTGAACATACTAAATTTGAAGCCGAAAGCAATGTTCCATGTCCGCCACCTTTTCAGAAATGAAGCAAGAATTCCGATTGACCATTTCAAATACCATTGAACTAAAAAGTGCCATATTTCTCAAGACAATAAGAGATACAAAAACATAGCAAGCCTATTTACAAAAATCTGCATAAGATTTATCACATTACTTTGCTAAATGTTTTTTTTTTTTCCTTTTCAGATTTAATCATTTTAATTCTTAAAACCTTACTGTGTTTTTATGTTATTAACTCTTTGAACCCGGCTAGAGTGAGAATTCAAGTGCATCAAAAACCGGAGTAAATATTCATTCATCAAATCAGAATGAAATCTTCCCTTTCTCAACAGAAATTCCAGTAGGGCGACACCCTCGGTTGTGCGATCAACTGTCAAAAAAGAAAGGAGCTAATTTTCTCCCGTAAAATTCACCCAGGCGAACGAAACCGCCGGTGTCCGGCCTGTGTCGAATGAGGCGGGATATGGATCATAGGGTTAAGGTGACTGTATACAACTTTTAAAGTCCTGGTGTATTTTTTGGTGTTTCGATGACTGTGCATGTTCAACTTTTAAATTATTTATTCGCTTATAAAAAAAAATATGGTTTAGGGATTAGAACTTTTATATTCTTACCATGTTTTTAAAGTTTTTATGACGACTATATACAGCCTTTGACTTTCTAATAAGTTTTTTAATATCTTTAAGATTCATTTATTACGGCTTTTGTTCTTTGTGTGTTTGATGCTGATTTTGTTTCTGCACTCTGTAAATGGAGCTTTCTCTGTAGTGTGCTTTATATTTTTAAATAAATAAATATATAAATAAATGTTGACAGCACTATAATGGTTAAATGAACCATTATCAATCTCTTTGTTCCAAACCGTTTTTTTTTTTTTTTTTTTTTGAGGAGGGAGGGTTGAAGATCGGGCAGCATGCTCTGCCGCGCGTGTGCCAAAAAAGCTGCGGGAGACACTATCGAATGTTTACCTTCTTGCTATTTATTTTTATTCGTCTCTTCAATATGGAGAATTATTTCGAATGCAAAAATTAAAATATCTTACGAATTCACATTATTATTGGTTTTAAAAAATTTAGACATATAGTAGTTGCATGCGGAACTGCTTCGATCGGACGAAACTGCTCGCATGCCTGTGAGAGTGATACGTGGGAAGAGGAAGAACATCACAAATTATTAAGTAAATTTAAACTCACAAAAAAATGCCCACCCCCCAACTACTAAAAGTTTATTAGAAAGAGAAACATGTTCGGGCTCGATCAGCAGCCTTATCTATCCAACCTTCGCGACGAAAGAAGAAATCGCGCCCACCTGGCGAACTTCAAACCGGCCCGCTGCCCATTAGCGATAAGTGCTTTCTGGACCGCGATGCTGATGCTTCTTCCTTTTTCTAAAATTGTTCATCTCGCTCACCATTAACCCCTTTTCCTCCTCCAGCGAAAATGAACAGTTTTCTTTTTCCCGGCGCCTTAATTAACGAGTTTTCCGCGATCTCTCGATTAACAGCATCGTTAAAACGGTTAACCAATGAGCGAGTGCCGTCTTTGTGGACCGAAGGTTCATTTCGGAAATGGCTATCAGGGGTGGAGAGTGGGGTGGGGGGTAACGGTCATTGTCAAATCACCTCACTTTTCCAATGCGTTCCTTGGATGTGAGGCGAAACCAGAACATCAGCACGAACAAGTTAATTTTCATACTGACGAGAAATTGCTGTAAAATGATGAAGCTGCTCCAAATTTTCGTAAAATCTTATAGCTAGATTAGCACCATGTAAAAGTGCCGCGACCAGTTGTAGATTTTTTATTAGAAAATTCGCATATCGTCGCTTAACAAGCAACACCACCTACCTCAATTTTTTGAAATTTCAAATTTCAAAGAGGAAGATTCAACTGACTTTTTCGACAACCGATACTACATCTACTATGAACATGAGACCGCATGTTCCAATCAGAGAGAGAAAAAAAAATTAGAACTTTCTGACGTCATAATTTTTTTTTTCCATTTCCTCAAACTCTGTGTTAGTGTTATGAAAAAGGGCAGCATTTAGAATTTCATACTAAACTTTGACCCCTCTCCCTCCAAGACCCTTCAACCTAGCATTAGTAGCATTAAATTTGTAATATTCAAAGTTGTTTATTAAAATTTCTATTATAGATCGTTTTACGTCAGTACCTTGAAAGACGTATAAGCGGTGCTTTAGTTTCGCAAATTTTTTCCTGGACGAAAAACGTACCTCTAAGCATATTGTTGCAAAAATGTAATGTCTCTTTAATGTCTCACTAGTCTTATGTTTGGGAAGAGAGCTTTACAAGAGTAAATATAGGATGGTCGGGCCTAGACACCTGACCTTAGCGACAATTTTGGCGGCTTGGCGGCAAATTTGGCGACAAATAGATGATTCCAGAAAATGCGACCCTTTTCTCGATATCTCTATTCGGAAAGAAAATACGCTTGAATGTACGAGAAAACTCCATATGTCGTCACGGCCTGTCGGGGAGAGTATTTAAGGGCCGCGCTTGCATCAGAGAGTGGAGTGTTGATCCACTGGAACGACTTTGTAGTTTCGTCTGCAGTGCGAGCTAGGAGCCTGTTATTGTCGTTATTAGTGATTTGCTGACTGTTTGTGTTGCTAAATCTCAAAGTGCTGAACTGTTATTACCTGTGAATTGTTGTCTGTTTATGTTGCTAATCTGTGCGAGATCTGTTGTTTCCTGTTACCTGTGCTACGTGTTTTCCTGCACATTTGTGAATAAACCTTCATTCTCCATCATCCTGCGTGTTGGACTGTTTACACCATACACCCAACAGAAAGATTTCTGTAACAATATACAACCGAAAACTAACGCAGCATGTATGCAAGCAGAAACATAACTACCTATACGGACTGTTTTTAGAAAGATGATTGAATTTCTCCTACTGTTAGTCAGAAAAGGGGGAAAGTTACCGTTTGTTAGTTATAGCAGCGAGAATTCAAAGTAACTTCCGCCAATCCAAAATACAATGCTGAAATAAATCGAGCCAGAATGGAATGAAAAAAACTGCGTGCCGAATACGCTGAATGCTAAAAGATTTCTTTAAACCGTGCAAGCGCGCACAAAGAAAGGGGGTTGAGTTGAATAAGTCCGCTTATATTCTTCTTTCAAACCGAAGTTCAGAAACTTCGAATTTTGTCCATCGGCTTCAGGCATTTTCAGTCGAAGATCAAAGAAGAACAAATTCTTTGGAATCTGGCAAAACTTTCAAGACGGATCTTTCCGTATCTTCACGAATGGTTTATTATTGGAGGAAACAGACTTTTTACAGAGAGAGAGATGGGACCAAAAAGAAACCGTTCGTTTTGTCTATATTTGTACGCAGATGGAAAACGTGTTTTTTTTTATATATTTTACAGTAACTATTGCTCTGTCGCCATTTCTAGAAGTTTGTTCTACAAAGAATAACAGGACCTACAAGTTACGATTCGCGCTCAATAAATGCAAAACGTTAACAATTTTAGCTAAAAGACAAACAGATCTGAAAATGCATTGCGATAAAAAGTGGCATCGGGTAGTAAATTTATTAAATTCTAAATAAAAAAAGTAATTCTATACAGAAAAAGATGTTCAAAACAGAATAAAATTCATTCAACTACATCAGAGGTTCCCAACCTGTGGTAATCGTACCCCTGGGGGTACGCGAAGGATTAGTCGGGGGTACGGGAAATCAAAGTTGGTAATGGCGGAAACAAGAAAACATAAGGAATTACAAAATTTTATTTCCCCAAGTTAATGCTTGCTTTTTAATAACTTTACCACTTGAATAGTTGCTTATTACGGAGTGTAATTTTCATCTGTCCTTTAAGTTAATTCGAAATTATTACAATGCCAATTTCATTTGTTTTCGGCGTTGAACTAATACTATTGTAAAAATGCAATAAAATGTAAAATAAAAAATAAGTCCAGCAAATGTTATTAATTCGAGTCATTTGACTCTTATGCTAACCTAAGCCCTTAAAATCATTGATAAAAACTCCTTTGCATATACGGATAGTTATGGTGGGAGGATATGGCAGTAGGGGTACGCGAAAATATAAAGATTAATCAAAGGGGTACGCGAGGAAATGAAGGTTGGGAACCGCTGAACTACATGATCTCTTCGTCATAAGCTAGAGTATCCGCCAGAGGACGCTATAAGCCGGCAACGACAAAAACTGAAATTAAAACCTGAGACATGAACTGAAACTTTAATAATTACACACTCTTTTTCTTTAGTTTCTACCTCAGTACTGTGCGTTTCAAAAACCCGAGACTATCACTTTTGGACGAATTCACTACGGAAAGGGATGACAGGTAGTGAGTAAGGTGAGCGCTTTTCCGGAGTTCTTTGCTACGTCATGACCGCCCCTTAGACGTATCTTTTTATTAGTCTTTTTTTCGTTAGTCGTTACAGCAAATCAATAAATGAAATTAAAATGTGTCTATATACTATTAAGTAAACTGTAAACAACCCCCTTCCGTTTTTCACTTCGGCCCTATTTTAGTGAAATCAACTCCGTCTGGAGCATGCGCAAAAGCGTGGAGGGCTTCAGTATTTGAGAATGATTACTAATTTGTAATTTTCAGTAATGTATAGCATAACGTTGTATTGTGTGTAATGTATAATTGATATTTGTTAATCCAAAGGAGATCGTTCACCGTTACAATTTGCGGACTCGGTTCGTTTTAATGAATTAACAAAGTCCAGCTGATTAATCAACACTGGAAAATACGAGGTCCCCGAAATGTCAGAAAAGGTGCGACTATTTCGATATTCATATTGTTTGAATAATACAATCTGCCAATTCTGATTAAAATTTTAAAAATATTAAATTCTTTACCACAGAAGATAAACAGATTCTCTGTTTTGGTGAAATTAATTCAAACAGATGAGTGTAGCATTTCAAAGCCAGAGCAACGTTTATGTACAGCAAAGTTTATAACGTCAGAGGTTCAAGCATGTTTTCTTTTTCCATGAAATTAATGGCTTGGAGAGAGATTGGGAACACAAAAATATACAGGGTGCCATTAAAGTCCCTTACCACCCTTTTAACTACCGAATGGCTGCAGCTATCTTCATAAGAGTGGTGTCTAGGCATGGTAAAGTGACTACTACTAAATGGCTACTGGATGAAACCATTTACAGCGCTACCTGGAGGCAAACGGTGGAGTTAGTGTTATTATCTCTAAAACGGTACGAGATGGAAAAAATGAATCGCAAAAATGTAGAGCATCATCGATTTAGTACAAAAAGACACCTTATTGGTCATTATTACCAACATTGCAGGACCTTCAACGACTCATTACGGATGATTGTACCAACGTGAAACCCGCTATGCTACACTGTGTGCAACGTGAAGTTCAAGCAAGGGTCCAGATGTGCATTGCAGCTGACGGAGAAAAGTTTGAACATCGAAAATAAAGGTATCTCGTGATAACTAGTTTTTTTTTTTCTTTCTAAGAAAAAATATTTTGTCACGTGTCAGTGTAGGAAATCGCGAATAAACAAATACGTGCTTTAAGCGTTCTGTTCTGCGCATTTACGTCCACAAGGTGTCTTTTTGTACTAAATTGATGATTCTCAACAACTTTGTAATTTACGTTTTCCCTCTATCTCGCACCGTTTTACAGATAGTAACGCTAACTCCGCCGTTTTCCACCAGGTGGCGCTGTAAGTGGTTTCATCCAGTAGCGCATAGTCACTTCACCAGACCTAGACACCACTCTTATGAAGATAGCTGCAGACATTCGGTAGTTAAAAGAGTGGTAAGGGTCTTTAGTGGGCACCCTGTATAATTTAATGGTGGAAGATTCAGGTATGAGATGCTGGAGTAATATCGACTCGTTTTCCTATACTGTAAAAAATATCCGTTTCTTTTCCCGGACTTTTTCCGTATATTTGACAGTTTAAAGCTGTTTTATTGATAAAACGGTTTTTCACCGTTTTCCCCTCCAGCCATAAACGGTTTAAAACCGTCAGTTCAAATTCTACTTTTCGTCATACGGTATTGCTTTCCGTACGATAACTTTCCCTTTTCTTAAATGTAATTTCATTTCATGTTTTTAATAGGGTTCTATCTCCGCTATAGTGGAATAAGTGAATGTATTGACTTTAATTAAAAATGAACAAAAAAAATTATTTAAGAAGAAAAATATATCACCATTATTATTTTCTCTAATTTTCAAAATAAGCTTAGAAGTTTGAAGAATAATGTAGCTTTTAACATTTTGCGAAAAAAAAACTTAATTTCATTCGATTCAGAATCAACCATTTTCCATATGAAACGCGTACCGTTTAGTAGGAAAACTGACACATTGAAAACCTGTTTATTTAAAACAAAGAAATAAATGAAATATCATATTAAACAGGGCATGGTCTAACTCTTTATACATGTAGCAGTAACCTGTTGTCACTCATAAAAGCTAACCTTAAAACACGTGTTCTGGCAATAGTTGATTTTTACACCATTAGGTGGCCCCACTAGAGCTATAGTGACTTTAAAACTCAAATAGATTATTTTTACCATATTCTTTGAAGTCCCTGGTGGTCTAGTAGGTAGAGCGACTGCCTGCTAATTCTATGAACGCGGTTTCGATCCACGGCCCGGAGGCGTTTGAAGTTTTGTCACCATCGAAATCGTTCAAGTAAGTTCAATAAAAATTAGATTAATTAAACTAATTGAAATTAATAATTAAGCCTTGATTAATTAATATTCCTAATTGATAATACGCATCAGCACGTTTCAACTCAACTCGAACAGAAGGAGAAAAACGACTCAACTCAGTCGATGACGCCACTTACTTCGATGACCTAATTTTTACGGGAAAAACTTGTTCCTGTATGGTAAAAAACCGTTGTGCCTACGGATTTACTTCGTAACTTTTACGGTTTTGCACAACCAACCCAGCTGCCAGTTTAAAACCGTAAATTTTACGGAATTTTTTTTACAGTGTATGGATGAGAACACCTGAGCTAGTTTTGTAGACGATTATCTTTTGACCAGCGCTTTCACCTCACCTGAGCAACATGCAGCATATGAGAGACGAGTTGCAGCTTAGCAGAAACCTTCTTCGCTTCATGATGGGTACCTCATTTGCCTAATTGAGGGGTTGAAGGGGCCGATTCAGAATTTGATTGACGACCTTGTACTGTTCGCGCGAGAGGCGCTTAGACAGAAAATACCGCCACTAAAATTTGCATTAAAATCTCAAATCACTGAGTTCCTTACTTATGAATATCAGTGCTTCTGAACATTCAACACTTGCTACAGTCCGTGGCAGAGAGCTTCACGAAAGAGAACTGTTTCACTCTGATAAAAATTAATAAAGTTTAAGCAATCCAATAAAATGAACAAGCATAAAAATTTTAAAAAAAGATGCGAGGATAATCTTTTTTAGCCCAATCTTATTTTTAAATTGATTTTACTTTCTTAATTAGATCATTTTCTTCTTTTGCATAATTATAAAATTGGACGCAACTCATTTTAAAATTAAAATGACGCAGAGTTTTGGGAGAAA